>JAJJMC010033145.1:0-11136 GCA_023531435.1 Papaver californicum | reverse complement strand
GATTCGATGCTTTATATGTCCGACACGTGTTTCCTTATCTTCAAAGACTTGTGTGATCTCGATCATTAAAATAATAGAGTAATTATTATAATTCACTTTCTCGATCATAAAATAATTATTACATTTTGCTTTCTCGATCATAAAATAATATAATAATAATAACTTTTTACTTTCCCGATCAGCTATCATTTAATGTTGTTTGTTTTATTCGATGTTGTTCAGCTTTCTCGATCTTATGTGTCATTCATGCAATTCATCGCTCAGATGTCAGGAAACGTCTCGTGTCTTTTTGAAATTTGATATCTTTAATAGTGATCTTGTGTTTCTCGTCTTTTTTAATCTAGTTGCTTCTTAACTTGATCTTCTTCCACGTGTCATGCTTCTTTAATTTACTAACAATTTGCCCCCTTCTTCTCTTTTTTACAAAATCATCCAACGGTCGATCCGAGATTTTGAAAAATAGAGAAGGACTTGTCGTTTTTAACTTTTCAGTTTCTTTTCTGCACGTTTATCCGAGTTTTCCGTTGGCATTAACATGATTATGTCAGTTACACTTTTTCCAATGAAATCAAATCTTTTCCGATTATTTTGTTCTCCCATCTTGTGGCGGTTACTATTCTTCTTCTTTAAATATCCTGTAACTTTCTGCTGTTTCTTTTTTCTTTTTTAGTTATTGCACTTTGTCTTCCTTAAACTTTTCAAATCTTCCCACTACTCAGGAGCTCTGTTCTCGTTAATTGGTTTCTTCTCTACTTCAATTTGACCATTGTTAACTTCTTTTCTTCATGTAAGTAATTTTATTTATTTTTTTGATTCAAAATTTTCTTTTCATGGCTGAGGGTTTATCGGTGTAGTAAAAAGATTGTGATTCTCAGGTTATGTATGAATGAAAAGGCCCTTTTTTACACTGTAATTATTGCTAGGTAATTTCTTCATATATTAATTTTTTCTTTCTTTTGTTTCTTTTTGCTCAGATCTTCAATATGTCTCCAAGAAAATGTGATGCTGCCAGCAATCAAGGTGAAAACAGGAGATCAAATAGGTCTTCTTCATCTCGATATGCTGTTTCTCGTCGAGATTTATCTCTTGCTACTCATTCTCCTGCTGTACCTCGTACCGTACGGGATTCTTCTCCCGATGTCCCTAATGTTGCCCCCAAGAGTAAGCGATCAATGTCATCTTATAGCTATCGATCTATGGATATTGAAGAATTTAAAAGAAGACATAATCTTCAAGGATTTAAGGTTTCTTTTGTTGATTGTGCTTCCGATATGATGACCTTCGATTTGATGAGAAAATTTCAATATAGCCATCATAGATTATTAATTTCTGTTGGTGCCTTGGAAGCTGGTCTTCATCTCCCTCTGTATGAAAAGAACAACCCTTTCCAGTTCAGAGTTCTTGCTACTCGCAGCAGGGCTCCACATACTCAACTTCGATCTATCACACAGTATAATGGCAATTGGTGGCGAATTCTCGATGAATGCACCCTTCGCAGTGAGGGTCGTACCCGTCTTACCTGTTATGTTCCCGATCTTTCAGAACGTGTTCATTATACGCCTGAGAATTTCCAGAATACTTATGGTGATGGTATTACTGTTAAAAATTATGTTAAATGGAGTGTGAGTCCTGTTCGCAAATGCTCCCAAGGGTTTCCTCTACTTCGAGAAGTTGATGACCCCAGAATCAAGGTAGCTCCATATACCAATGCTGACTTTCCTTCGAACGAGAGAATTCGTCGAGAACATGATTATAAATGGTATCGCACCCCTATTATGATCGAGGGACCTTGGGTATACGGTGACATTCCTACTAGTGAAATTCAGCATCTTCGCAATTGTTTCCCGAACTATTGCCCCTGGAAATTGAACTTTGATGATTATAAATTTGACTTCAAGGTTCGAAATTCTTAATTGATATCATTCTTTTTAGATATAGTGTATCGATCTTTAATGTCTTCTTTAAATGTTTTTACTTTTTTTTTTAATTCCAGGTCGATCCTTCTTTGGACATCGGAATCCCCCTTCCTCCACCTGATCGCGGTATTAAAATCGTCGAGAATAGACAGATCGTCGAGAATGAACAAACGATCGAACCCGCAGTTGAGGGTAAAGGAAAACGAAAATTAATTCTCACAGCAGAGAAGAAGCAGAAAAAGCCCAGAACTCTTGAACTCTCAACTGAGGTTGTAGGAGAGACGGCTTCAAGTTTGAATAAGGGAGAAGGAAGCTCGATTGTTGCTCTTCCATTGGATCAGTCTGATCCTATCGATGTTATTCCGGTTTCTTCGATGCCAGCAGAAATTATGGTATTCGGAACGATCCGATCCTACTGTTGCACCTCCTTCTGGTATTTCATCCAATTTTTATAACATCGTTTCTCCACTACCTTTTGATTTCGTGCTTGATTCCCCTGTACCTGATAATGGTGCATTGGAAACTTTTTCTGGTCTTCCTCAAGAAGAGGGAGATGATATTGTTATTGATGAAGATATTGTTGATGTAGTGAATGAAGTAACTCATGTTGAAAAAGAGATTTCGTCGGAAAAAGATAATGCTGAAATGAATCCGATTGATGACGTGGAGAATATGATTGTTGGAGCCAACACCCCTGTTGTTGAAGAAATGAATTTTATTGATCATACTGAAAAAGAAACCTCTCCTCCTTCTAATATGATCGTTCCTGGTGTTTCGATCCCTTCTGAAGTCGAAGGGACTACTGGAGTAATTCTAGAATCGATCGCACCTTCCGATGATTTGGTTCGATCTACTTCTGTTGCTGTTGAGGTCGATACTACAATTCTAAGTGTCGACCCTTCTACTCTGAAGTCCGTTTCCGATCAAATCTCTCGTGAAGGTTTTAATTTAGTTGGTGATGAAGAAGAAGCCTACAAATGGTTTCTTTCTCAGGGACTTTGGAATGTTTCAGCAGATCCTGAGAGTATCAAATCTGATTCTGGCTTCATGTCTCGATTCCGGAATTCACTTAGTGCGATTCCTTTGGATGAAACTCTGGATGCATGGTCTAAGAGTGATATTCTCGATCAAATATCTCCTGTGAAGCCTCCTCCTACCTTTAATGAAATTTTGAATGTTTCTGATAGTTCGTTATATTCACTTCCACAACAAGCTTTAGCCCAACTTCAATATGGTAATGATTGTCTATTTAGCGGTTATAAATTTTATAAGGCTCGAGCTACCATGATGGGATTAATATTTAAGAAAGAATCAGTGGATATGAAGGAAAAGAATGCTTCCTTACAACAAGCGAATGATGAATTGCAACAGCAAAATAATTTTCTTCAACAACAACTTCAACAACTTCAACAACTTCATCATCAGCATAATGATCAATATCAACAACAACAGGAACGTCTCCAAACTATTGAAGGTCATAATCAAGATCTTCAGAATCAAAATCAAGGTTTATTTTTCATTCCTTTTCAATTACTATTTTATTTACTTGATTTATATGAAACATTTAAATTTTATACTAGGTTCAGTGGAAAATATGGAGACCCTATTTAGGTTCGATTGTAGAATGGTACAATTGAATAATCATGCAAGGGAAATCTTCAAAGAGATGAATGTGGTTAGAGAAAAACTGACTCAATTGAACGATAGTTTTGATTTAACCACTTGGAGGCGTAATAAAGCAGAATCAAAATATCGAGAAGTTGTAAAATTGCTAACTCAAAAAGAATTAGAGTTTAAATCTGTTGTCAGAGGTACATTTTTGGTTTACCTAATTTTATAGTTCTTGATATCATAAAATTTGTCTAATATTTTCCTGTATTTTCAGATTTGGAGAAAAAATTTAATGAAGCTAAGGATCGAGCAATACAAGTAGAAACTGAGCTTAATACAGCGAAAGATTCAGTGAAGAACATCACACAAGAGTTAAAGACTTCTGAGCATAATGTGACGCTTAGCGCCCTAAAAATTGAGAGTTTACATGCTCGACTATCTACTGAACTTTCTAAAATTAATGCTCGTGAACAAGAGATTGACTCATTAGTTGCAGAACTAAATGAAGAGAAAAATCAAAGATCGCGTCTTAGTGCTCAAATAGAAGCAAATCAGCAAAAGATCGAAGAGCTTCACAAAGAAATTAACTTTGGGCGTGATTTCGTTCAATGGGTCAGGCAGGATGCTAAAGCGAAAATTGCAATGTCCTTCAATACTGCTTTAGATCGCGCACAATCCGATCCTTCAGTGCTTAGTAAGCGCGCTTCTGTGCCTGCAGTTCCTCCTCCACCATCTCGATCCGGTCTTCCCGATATCTGATTATGTCCTTTGTAATTTCATTTACTGTTAACTCCACTATCTTGTACTTTGTTTATCTTTCATTGATTTTCTTTTGCATCCTTTTGATATGTCTTTAATGTTATTTCCTGCACAAGAAAATGTGATTAAGTAATTCTTTTGGCTATCATATGATTTTCTAAGTACCATGAATTGAAGTACTTTTTACCTCAAATCATGTTGTTCGAGATCCCGCACATACGAAACAAACCCGGGCCAGGGGTAAGATACAGGGTTGGTCCCGAACTGTACTCTGAAAATTGATAAACCAATAATTAGGAACCCCTTCTTGATAAGAATTTCATTGTTAATAAAATTCTCTAAGGATGATGTTCACCTTTTGTATATGATTATGTCTTCAATCGCAACGATATCCAGAATATGATGTTCCTGGAATAATTTTGAGCGCTCAAAGTATATGAAAATCCGGGATTAATGGAATTTTGATTATATTAATAATCATGACAATCTCCAAGATATGATGTTCCTGGATTCAAAGTATATGACATTCCGGGATTAATAGAATTATAATATTCTCCATGGTACGATGTTCCTGGAGTGATTATAAAAGAAATTAATGAATTAATTGTCTATGTACCTGCTTTTTGTGGTAACATTGCATTGTTATTCACAGATAGTAAAGCTTTAAATATTGTGCATTCCACGGATGCTTTAAAATTTCTCCTTGCAAATTCTGAAGATAGTACGACCCTTGTCCTGCCGACGCTTGAATCACGTATGGTCCATCTCATGTTGGTGCGAATTTTCCTGCTCTTTTGTCCCTTTGGTGTTCTGTTATTTGCCGGAGGACATATTGACCTTGGACAAAATTTCGGGATTTTACACGCTTATGGTATTCTCGAGCTAATCCCCTTTGATAATTCTCCATCTTTTGGAGTGCCACTTCTCTTTTTTCTTCCAAGTCATCCAATTTTTGTAACATGAGATCTGAATTTATGTTTTTCTCCCATGCTTCTGTTCTGGTCGTAGGCAAAATAACCTCTGTTGGTATTACTGCTTCTGTTCCATAAGTAAGAAGATATGGTGATTCTCCAGTTGAAGCTTTTCTCGTGGTTCTATATGCCCATAATGTATTATGTAATTGTTCGCACCACTTATTATAATATCCATCCAATGTTTTCTTCAGATTTGTTGCGATTGTTTTATTTGTGGATTCTGCTTGCCCATTACTTTGTGGGTAAAAAGGTGTAGACTTATGTTTCTGAATATTATATGTTTCAAATAGCATATCGATATTCTTCCCCTGGAATTGTTTTCCATTATCAGAGACTATCGCTGCTGGAATCCCAAACCTACAAATGATATTCTCAAATAGAAATGTAAAAACATCAGTGTCTCTGATTCGCGCTAGTGCTTTTGCTTCTACCCACTTGGTGAAATAATCAGTGGCCACAATTAAGTAGTTTCTTTTCTTTGTGCCTTCAGCTAATGGTCCGACTATATCAACTCCCCATTTCGCAAATGGCCATGGACTAAGTATTGAATTTAATTCCGTAGCTGGTGCTTTGATTTTCTTACCAAATCGTTGACATTCTTCGCACCTTCGAACCATTTCTTCCGAATCTTTCAACATGGAAATCCAATAATAACCCTGCATTTTGGCTTTTAATGCTAGCGATCGTCTTCCACTATGGTTTCCTGCATCTCCATAATGTATTTCTTTGAGAATTCGTAATCCTTCTTTTTGTGATAAACATCGAAATAATGGTCCAAGAAAAGAATGTCGATAAAGAATTCCATCTCTAAGTTGGTAACTGTTTGACTTAAGTTGAATTTTCCTTGCTTCTTTAGAATCTGTTGGTAACACTTTATTTTGTAAATATTGATGTATCGGGGCTCTCCAATCGGGCTCACTTGGTTGATCATTTTCTTGTTGCGATGTAGATGTGGCACTTTGTATGGCTGAGTCATCGATACCATCTTCCTCTATGTTATTTAATACTTGTGCTCTTATGGATGGCTCGTATATTCTCCCAATTTTTAGCGCTTTAGTATTTGGGTAATTTATCATGGACGAGATATACGCCAGTGCATCTGCATGTCGATTCTTTTCACGAGACAAATGTCGAAAAATAATATTTGGAATACAAACTGTTAAACTTTGTACAAGATTTTTGTATCGTTCCAAGTCCTCATCGACCGTTTGATATTTTAACTCGATCTGTCTAATCACCAGCTGCGAGTCACTTGTGAGTCTTACATCACTTATTCCTAGTTCAATAATGAGTTTGAGAGCATGAACTACTGCTTCATATTCTACTATGTTATTTGTATGCTCTTCGAACTCAAGTCGAAATGAATGTACCATACGTTCTCCCTTTGGTGCTGTAATCACGATACCTATTCCTGCCCCTTCTTTATTTCGCGACCCATCAACAAAAACCTCCCATCGTTGTGAACTATTTGAATCTAGGATATCTACTGGTTCTTCTTCTTCACACCCCGGAAGTCCTTGAATTTCATACTCTTCCTCGATTGGAAAATCTGCCAAAAAATCAGCTAGAACTTGGGATTTCTGCGCAGTTTGTATCTCATAAACAATGTTGTATTGTTCTAGCTGAGCGTTCCATTTTGCTATTCTTCCTACCTTCCCTGTATTCTTTAAAACTGATTCCAGTGGAGCTTTGGTTAATATACGAACATAATGAGTGAGAAAATAAGTGCGTAACTTCTGAGTAGCAAATACCACTGACAAAATTAATTGTTCAATCTTAGTATAATTTCTTTCTGCTGAATTCAAAGTCTTGCTGATGTAGTATACATGTTTCTCGATTTTCTCATTCGTTCGCACCATTACTCCACTGATTGCATTTTCTGTTGCTGCTATGTACAAAGTTAACATTTCTTCTGGTTCTGGTTTTTGTAATGCTGGCAACGTGGCAAGATGTAATTTTATACTTTGAAATGCTTGCTCACAACGATCTTTCCATTCAAACTTATTTTTCTTCTTACGTACATCAAAAAAGGGTTTACATCGTTCTGATGATCTTGCAATAAATCTACTTAGTGCAGCCAAACACCCGTTTAACTTCTGTACACTCTTTATACTGTTTGGTGATGGCATATCCGCTATTGCTCGTATTTTTGCTGGATCAACTTGAATTCCATCTTTTGTAACCAGATATCCTAAAAATCGCCCTGATGTAACACCAAAAATACACTTTTCTGGATTTATTTTCATCTTATACTTTCGTAGTGCACCAAAAATCTCAGCCAGGTTCCGCAAATGATCACCAGATAACTTGCTTTTTACTAACATGTCATCCACATAAACTTCCAAAGTTTTTCCGATCCATGGTTTGAATATTGCATCCACTAGGCATTGATATGTCGCTCCTGCATTCCGTAGTCCAAATGGCATTCTAGTGTAACAATACAATCCTCGCGGAGTAAAGAACGATGTGTGTTCCTGATCTGCTTCTGCTAATGCTATCTGGTTGTACCCAGATTGTCCGTCCATAAATGATAACATCTCATGTCCCTCAACAGCATCTACTAACTGGTCAATGTTTGGGAGTGGATAACTATCTTTTGGACATGCCTTATTTAGATTGGTGAAATCTATACAAATTCTTACTCCACCGTTCTTCTTCGGGACAATTACCATATTAGAAATCCATGTAGGGTATCGTACCTCTCGAATGAACCCTGCATCTAAAAGTTTTGTTAATTTTTTTTCCACTAGTTCATGATATTCTGGTGCGACTTTTCGTATCCGTTGGCGAAAAGGAATTGCATCAGGATGTATTTTTAAGTCATGCTGGACGATGCTGGGATCGATCCCCGGCATGTCTTTTATTCTCCAAGCGAACACATCTGTATATTCACAAAGCAATTTGACTATCTGTTGTTCCACATCTGATTTTATTAATGTCCCAATTCGCACTTGCTTGGGGCATTCTGCGGTGCCAATGTTTATGATTTTTGTTTGCTCTACTGGGGTGAAAACTGGTTTTGGAATCCCAATTGGAGTTGGGGTTCCCTTTAATTGCTACATCGCCCCTTTTTGCGGCTGGTTTTCCAAATTTTCTTGATTTTTGCTGTTCTCTCCTTTTTCACTTTCTATTTTATTTTTTGCATTTTTTCCTAGGTATTGATTTATTTCTTCTTCCTTTGCTTTAATTCTTGACTCTTTTTTCTTTTTACATTGTAAATGCTCCCGTTCTTCATTTATTCTTGTCTCTGCCATTATACAAAGTTTAGCATCTTCTTGATCACCCTTTATCTCCATCTCTCCTCGTGGTGTTGGAAATCGTAGATACTGATGATAAGTTGATACTACACCCTTTAATTGATGAACCCATCGTCTTCCAATTATAGCATTGTACGGGGATGGTGCATCCACAACACTAAATCTTGTCAGAATGTTGATCGGTCCGGCTGAAACTTCAAGATCAATTTCTCCCTTTGGCTTGGACGATATTCCATTAAATCCATAAATGACAAATCGTGAAGTGATGAGTTGATCTTCTTTGAAACCCATTTTACAAAATGTATTGTAGAACATCACATTTAATGAACTGCCCCCATCCAAGAGTATTTTCTTGACATTCCAACCAGATATCAATAACGTCAACACAAGAGGGTCATTATGCATTTCAATTTCTTGATTTACTTCTTGTGCAGAAAATGTTAATGGATGTGCCATCCAATCCTCCCATAATTCTACTTGCCTTCCTTGAACTCTAAGGCCTCGTGGTTCCGAATTCTCTTGCACAATTTCTTGTTGATTGCTACATTCAAATCTGTATCACACTTTTCCACACATGAAATCATATTAATTATCTGTTTGTTATATGGAATATGTATTGCTTTGCCTTCATCATATTTCTCTGATGGTTCAATTTTTTGAACAAATTCCTTCAATTCTCCAGCATCGACCATTCTTTGTACCAATGCTATAAAATTTCTACAGTTGTTTGTTGTATGCCCTTTGTAGTTATGGTACTCACAATAGTCTTTGGAATGTTGTGTAAGTTCCGGTTGATTTCCCTTTGTTATTGGCCATTGAAAACCTGGTCGATTCTTCAAAATGTTGAATAACCTGAAATATGAAACATTAAGCTTGGTAAAAGTTCTTTCTCGAAATTGTTGAGCAAAATTTTTTCCATTCCCTTGTCGAGGATGTTTTAATTCTTTTGATTCAACTTTTGGAAGACATTTCCTTTTCTGTTCTGGTAATTCTTCAACTGAATTTGTTCTCCTTGTATTTCCTTGATTTTCAGAATTAATTCTCGATCCTTGATCCTGTATATCTTGGAGTCTTGCACATGTTTCTATTATTTCTCTCAATTTGCCTTCAGTTTTTGGATTATTTCGATGGATTTCAACAAAGAGCTGACTCTTCCGATCTACAATCCCCCATTTATAATGGTTTATAGCTGTCATTGGGTCTAAATCACATATTGCTTGACATATTGAATGCCATCTAGTTGTATATGATCGGATCGATTCTTCTGGCCATGACATTAAAGAATAAAGTCTGTCCTCCCCTGAATCAATTGGTCTGTTATACATGTATGCCTCTAAAAATTTTCTGACCAATTGTGCATAATTATTGATAGAATTTTCCGGTAATCTGTCGTACCACAATAATGCTGTCCCTGTTAAACTTGACGGAAAACATCTGCACATGATCGCTTCATGATCGTCCCATCGCGACATTACTCGGTTATAATACTTTAAGTGCGATGTTGGATCCTTGGTTCCATCGTAACATTCGAACACTGGAATATTATATTCTCTTGGTAACGATACACGCGTTAAATGTTGCGCTAACGGTGTTCGCTTTGCTTCTTTCAATACCTCTTCTATCCTTCCCCCCTCTTTATTTTTTAATCCTTTAATTTCCTCCTTCATTTGTTCCATCGCTTCCAAACATGTTTCCTATTGGGTTCGTTGATAGTCATTTTCCTGTTGTCTTCTTACCCGAGATGTCGATCCTGCTAACACTATTCTTTGATCTGGATTCCGCTGTTCATTTCTTGATATTTGTCTACTCGACATTGGCTCCTGATTTCGTACTCTAGTCACAGTTGGTCTTTGTTCTCGCTGAATTACATCTTTTAAAACTTGATTTTCGGTTGCTAGTAACTCAATTCGATGGTTGCTTGCTCTTTGTTCCTTTCTTATTTCCTTTATTTCTTCTAATAGGTCCTGTATTTGTCGTGTCTTTCTTCGAGAACTCTCATGATCTGAAGAGAAATTCTGAACCACAGTATTTGACATTAATTCTTGACTTGGGGTATGATTTCCCTCAATACTTTGTTGTTGTCCTGAATCACTCCCTTCTTCTTGTCTATTTTCCAAGCCTTCATTACTATTTTGGTTCCCAGAATTCGCGTCTTGAGACATATTTTCTAGAATTTGCTATTTCTTCACTATCTTTTGCCTTCTCGATCGTTTTCCTTCCTCGATATCTAAAAATATTTTCTTAGAAAATTAGTCAAATGAACTCATCATAAGAGATTCTAATTATTATTTTAACTGTAAACTTTCCATATCACAAGTCCAACTTTTCCTTCTTCATAAAATTTTTGTTTCATATTTTTATCTATTTTATTCCTCACAAGGTATTTTTCATGTTAATAAAATATACTTATGTAAATAAGCTTTACCCTTACTTTTCACATCTTGCAAAATTAAATTTTCCCATCTTTTCTTACCAAAAATTTTTCTTTCCTGGATGATTTAGTTTTTTCATTAAATCTCTTTTTCATTTATCAGGTAGGATAAATCCTTTTTTCAGTCCCTGTTTCTAGCGCCAAATTGTTTATGCCAAAAAATCCTTTCGACTAAACAACCAATCAAA
>JAJJMC010033130.1:32500-37500 GCA_023531435.1 Papaver californicum | reverse complement strand
TTGTTTAGAAACATTTGTCGAACTCAAAAAAGGAAAATGTTTCTGTTGATACATTTGAGTAATTAAACGTTTCACAAGCAGTGAACTGGATTTATTATCATAACCTACATTTTTCACGGATTCATAAAGAATTGATCCATTTAAACCATGATCATGAGCAAGTGCATAAATATACTCCTGAAATAGAAGTGGATATAGGAAGTCTTGTTGCCGAGATCTATCTATTTTGGAATATGCTTCTAATTCCTTCATTTGAAATTCGATTTGAAACAAAGGCAAAGGATTTCTTGGGTTCACAAATGATACATAGTGCGATACAGTCAAAACAAGGTATATAGTAATAAAAGACTAGACACCTCGGATACAGATAGGCTAATCAACGGATCCTCCCTTTTTTAATCCAATTGATAATGGTTAGAAATCCTTTATTTTTGCAACCCGATCGCTCTTTTGATTTTGGAAAAAATGAATCTTTATCAATATACCCCTTCTTCTACACATTCGTCTCCCCTCCATACTATAATGAAGATATAGTGAATAGTTAGGATTTATAAAAAAATAGATAATCCACTTATAGGAGAACCTTTTACCGCGTTAGGCACTAATATATTTTTAACGTATAATTAGATCGGGTAATCATTCAAATTAAGAACAAAAGCCCGTTGCTTTTTATTTACCTATAATTGGAGCCGTATGGCTCTATCCATTTATTCACTCGACCCATCCGTGAATTTCTTTTGTCACGCTCCAAGAATTCAAACAATATTTTGTACCGATCTGGTAAGGATGAAGAATTCTCAGAGTTTTGCATTGATACGACATGCTATTTTTTCCATTCATTCCCTTTCAGGATCAGTCGTGGTCTTACAAACTTTACCAATGGTATGGACGAATCCGTTGCTTCATCCAAATGTGTAAAAGAATCTAGCCGCACTTAAAAGCCGAGTACTCTACCGTTGAGTTAGCAACCCAAATAATGTAATTATGGTGTGTAGATATGATCGAAATAAAAAAAGAAATAGATTAGATTGAACGGCCACATCAAAGGATTAAACTAGCAACAAATCGACAAAAGGTTTTTAGGACCGATTCGGAATATAAAAATGAACAAATCATATGAAAATAGAAGAAATTCCCAGATAAAAAAAGAGAGATTCTCCTTTATTTGTCTATTTTTTCATAAAAAAGGGTCCTCTTGTGTTACAGCAAATCTAACGAGCACTTTTTTTGAAGTAAAAAACAAAACTTATGGGACGTGGATAAATAGATCCATTTATCCACGATCCAATTATATTTGTTCAATACACTATTGTCAATATGAACGTTGAAAACATAAAGAAAAAAAGACAAAACCCGAATATAACAAAAGGGACAATAAGCAAGCTTAACCCCCTTTTCTTGGTGTCATCCTAACAAAAACCAAACCATATCAAGAAAAAATATTTCATTATTTCGAGAATCGATAATATTCGAGAATCGATAATATGGGATTATATGAAAGCAATCTAATAGTAAATTCGTATAAATAGAACAAAAAAAAAAGAGTGAAAAAAGAAGAAATTCCAGGAAGTTCACATTATGGAACCCTCACTTTCTTTATCTTTGTTCATTATTTAAAGTTCGTTTGATTACCGGGAAGAAGTTCCTTAAACACCTCTGCCTTCTTTGAAATATCATGAACGGTTCCTGTGGGTTGAGCGCCTTTTTCAAGGAAATAGAGAATAGCGGGAACGTTTGAATAAGTTTGATTCTTTATCGGATCGTAAAAACCCACTTTTCGAAGATCTCTTCCTTCTCTTCGGGATCGAACATCAATTGCAACGATTCGATAGATGGCTCATTGGGATAGATGTAGATGAACAACGCCCCCCCTAGAAACGTATAGGAGGTTTTCTCCTCGTACGGCTCGAGAAAGAATGATTTGAATTTATGTATATAGTTCCAAATAGATTGAGAAAATAATAAAATCCATTAGACTTTTTTTGAATTCCTTTTTTTCTTCCTTCCCGCAGAAAAGAAAAAACATTCGTACTCATAACTCAAGTTGTATAATTATCAAAGAGCTCAAAGGAAAATCCTTAAGCTTAGGCATTTTATTTATTGAGCTGTCTCTAACCCCCTTGCTTTGTCTTGTTTAGAGTCCATTTTTTATTCCTCGCCCTGACCGAACCTATTGTTGAGACAACAGAAAATGGTGTTTTCTTGTTCCGGGATCCTTTATCGTTGCTTTGAATCATTGGGTTTAGACATTACTTCGGTGATATTTAATCTTTCAAAACGGCAGCAACATACCTTTTGTGATTTCTTTCTATCGAAGAATCAGATGAAGGATTGATTCCCATGCGATACACTTTTGTTTTGATCAAAATAGTTTCGTTTTTTGACAATTCCAAGAAAAGAATTTCCTTTTTTTGAAACGTTTGCTCGAATTGGATCCTTTCTATTTCTATATTGAAGATATACTTACGAAGTTGTTCCGACTTATTGATTGACACTAACCCTAGACCCTTGCCCCTGAGAAATGAATCAATACTTTCTACTCGAGCTCCATCATGTACTATTTACAACCCAGCAAAAAGGGATTGTTCTAGTGGAACAGAACAAACTATGTCGAGCCAAGAGCACCTTCATTCCTATATAAAATGGTGGATGTAAGAATCCACAACCGATCATGTCCTTCAAGTCGCACGTTGCTTTCTACCACATCGTTTTAAACGAAGTTTTACCATAACTTTCCTCTAGTTTGGAGCCGGTATGGAATTGATTCAATATGGAATCATGAATAGTCATTAGTTCAATCGGTACATAGTAATCTATACTTTCATACTTTCTTTTTCTATATGGAAAGGTCCTTTTTTCTGGAGAAGTCTCCGCAAAGGATTCAATTTAATTAACCCTATCTTTTATTCTATGAGCAAAAGAATTAATAAAGAAAATGAAGAAAAAAACGCTTTTCTTTAATCTGCATCTTCAACAGAACAGATTGTTCAAGACCATCAATCATGAAAGATTCAACCTTTCTCGAACAACTAAGCTAAAAACAAAACACCTAACTAAAAAAAAGAAGGGTCTTTCATTATATTTCTAATACCGGAACAAAATGAATATTAAGTATTAACCAAAGAAACGAGTCCAATGAACTGGAAAGGCCAGAAATGAGTTGATAGAATTAAAGTTAACAAATCTCACATCTCTTCGAGAACCAAAGATTGATAAAACATCATGAAAAGCGTTTCGTTTTTCAAATTTTCTATTTCAATAGAATTTTGATTATTTGATCGTGAAATCAATTAAAGGATTTAGTAATCAGATCATAGCCTGTAGTTAAAAAGGTTTAATAGATATCTCATTTCCGACTCAATCACCCATCTATTTTGAATGAATCATTATCTCGGTGATGGAATGAAAATTCAATTAGTCCCAAGAGCCCCTTCTTGTTTAGTTTAGACTTCCAAGATCCACAGAGAATTAATAACTAATAACTGGACTCCACTATTTACTTTAGTGATAGGGGGGTAAGGTAGAGCTTTTTCGCATTTTCACTTTGAATGCGTTCTTTTTTTTTTTATGGATATAGACCATAAAGTCTTTCTAAGCAACTAGGAATATCGATGGAACAGGCAGACGCGGAAGAGCCCATCTCATTTTTGAATTCAACTATTGAGCTATTTCCTGGCCAGGTAGGATAGGAAATAGATCTCGCTCTATCGGCATGTCATTTGCCCTGGGTTGTTTTGCGAGAAAAAGGGTAAGATATGATTCAGAAAAGAATCAGTAGAACTCAGAAAAAAAGATTCGATTTTATTCAACATTACACTTTGAACCTAATTGGACTGCTCTGGGACGGAAGGATTCGAACCTCCGAGTCGCGGGACCAAAACCCGTTGCCTTACCGCTTGGCCACGCCCCATTTATATTTATATTTGACACCAATAAACACTAATATCCGTATTGTTTATTCGTCAATTCCCACCCAAATCTCTATGGAATAGAGTAGATTGTTGCTAGGATTTAATGCATATAGTTGTAGAATTTAACTTAATTTATTGATCATTACATAGAATTCAATTAAGATATTGTATGAAAGTATGACTCCTTCTGTTCTCGGTTGAGAATTGAAGGATTTGTGATTGAGCAAGTAAAAAAAAAGAAGAATTTGAATCTACCTTACTTTCTTCCTTTTTTTCCTTAATATCAATGACTCAATCAAAATACAATTATCTCCAAGAAGGAAATGTTTGTTATGCTTAATATCTTTAGTTTGATCTGTATCTGTCTTAATTCTGCCCTTCATTCGAGTAGTTTTTTCTTCGCCAAATTGCCCGAGGCTTATGCTTTTTTTAATCCAATTGTAGATGTTATGCCAGTAATACCTGTGCTCTTTCTTCTCTTAGCCCTTGTTTGGCAAGCTGCTGTAAGTTTTCGATGATATTTTTTTACTACTGTCCTACAAACATGTATGATTTTTTGATAAAAAAAGAGTCTAACAATTAATAAGATCAGCTAAGTCTTATATTCTGAACCCTCGATCCAAACATTTGAATTCTTGGATAATTGCGAGAAATCTTGATCACCTCCCCAACTTGACCTTCTACTTCAAGGGCCCTATTCAATTTAGGGTCCCCCACAATATAATATAGAATTGTGTCATAAAAAAGCGTTTCCGTAACGAAAGAATCTTATTACAAACGAATTTCGAAAAATTACTTTCTTTTCGAGAAACTACTTCGTTTCTTGGTGTAAAAAGAGGATATGTGGTATAAAAAAGGATAGTCTATTCCCTTTTTTTACAAAAATGATCTTGGAGATTGTGTAATGCTTACTCTCAAACTCTTTGTTTACACAGTAGTGATATTCTTTGTTTCTCTTTTTATCTTCGGATTCCTATCTAATGATCCAGGACGTAATCCTGGACGTGAGGAATAAAAAAGAGGAAAAAGCTTTTTTCTTGCTTGTTGGTTTATTCATTTTCTTTTTTTTTTTATTCCAGACATTTAACT
>JAJJMC010033130.1:22500-27500 GCA_023531435.1 Papaver californicum | reverse complement strand
TCTTATAGATAGGACTAACAAAATAAAACAGAGTTTGTATCAATTCGTCCCTTTTTTTATTGTTTGATTAATTTTTGATTTCCTTTTTTTTTACATAGATTTTATTATTCCATTTTGCATTTTTTTTATTTCATTTGAGGTTCCCACTCAAAAACACACTTATTAGAATTAGGTCCAGATCTCATGTCAGTCGTGAAATACCTCATCTTTTGCAACGCTTTCTAAAAAAAAAGGGTTTCGTTGGACTAAGAACGGGAAGGAAGAAAGCGAGTAGGTCTGCTAATTCCTCATCCTCAAATCAGTCCTTCCCACGGATATTGTCTCAAAAAAAAGTGATTGTAAGAGTAAAATCTTGATAGAATTCAAAAAAGCAGGTAGGAAATCCAGGGCAATAAAATGGAGAAAAAAACTTTCAAATTCTTAGGATTAAACAAAAGGATTCGCAAATAAAAGTGCTAATGCCACAACCAAGCCATAAATTGTTAAAGCTTCCATAAAAGCCAGACTCAGCAATAAAGTACCTCGTATTTTACCCTCCGCCTCTGGTTGTCTCGCAATACCTTCTACGGCTTGTCCCGCAGCAGTACCTTGACCAACTCCAGGTCCAATAGAAGCAAGCCCTACGGCCAATCCAGCAGCAATAACGGAAGCGGCAGAAATCAGTGGATTCATGGTAAGCTCCTCGCACCAAAATAAATAAATGGTTAATGATACAATCAACCAATAAATAATGCCTTATGATTCCATTACTAACATATATCCAATTGAAGTAATTATATTATTGAATCGTCAGAACTACTTCGATTTCTCGTTTTTAGTTCCCATCCATCGAGTCTTTATCAATTAGCAATCCATAAAGCTCTTCCATTTCTTAGTTCCAAAGCATTCTTTCAATTCTTCGTTATTTTTCTCTTCTATACTATATGCTCTTGGTTTCATGTGTTTATTCATTCGTCACAGACGAAATGGAAGGACTTCTATTGGAATCCTCATCGAAATTCAGAGTGGGATCGTAAAGGAAATAAGATCTATGGATAGTTCATATATAACTAGTCAATATCTAATATCACATATACATATGTTTCTTCCATAGTGTAAACCAACTATTGAATTCTCATCCTATATGCATTCGAATTCTAGAAAAAACATACACAACAATAGGTTTATAGCCATTACATATACCTAAGTCGATCCCCTAACCTATTTTTTATGAAGCCCATTTGTCACTTCCTCTTTGCCCTTTAGTTATCATTATCCCGTATGAATCCAAATGGGCGGGTTGGTTGGTTCATTATCATTAGCCCGAATCATTACATATCAATACAATATCAGGATTTGGTTGATGAAATTGCATGGAATTAATTCGAATTTTGGACAATCCTTGAATTAAAAAAATTTAAATGCCAATCCATCGTTCTATAGAAACATCGTTTTTTGTTTAATCACAATCAAAGTTAGATAGCATAACAATTTGGATTCAAATTATGAACCCTAATATAATTCTAATATTGTAATTGAATGAACAAATAGAAGTGGGGGTATGACATCAATCGGCCAAGAATCTTAGGAAAAAGATCTTTTAGATCTCTTTCCTTTATTTTAAATTCCCGAATATCAATCAGAAAAGCTAGTTAATGATGACCCTCCATGGATTCGCCTATATAAGCCGCGGCTAAAGTTGCAAAAATAAGAGCTTGAATCCCGCTTGTAAATAATCCAAGAAACATGACAGGTATAGGAACCACTGAAGGTACTAAAGAAACAAGAACAACAACTACTAATTCATCAGCCAATATATTCCCGAAAAGCCGAAAACTTAGTGATAAGGGTTTTGTGAAATCTTCTAGGATGTTAATTGGTAAAAGGATTGGAGTTGGTTGAATGTATTTACCGAAATAACCCAACCCTTTTTTGGTAAGACCCGCATAGAAATATGCCACGGACGTGAGTAAAGCTAAAGCAACGGTAGTATTTATATCATTCGTAGGTGCGGCTAACTCCCCATGAGGTAACTGTATTATTTTCCGAGGTAAAAGAGCCCCTGACCAGTTAGAAACAAAAATAAATAGGAACATAGTTCCAATAAAGGGAACCCAAGGACCATACTCTTCTCCAATCTGAGTTTTGCTCAAGTCTCGAATGAATTCAAGGACATATTCGAAGAAATTCTGACCATTGGTCGGAATAGTTTGTGGGTTCCGAACAGCTATAGCAGCTGAACCTAATAAGATAGCAATTACGACCCATGACGTAATAAGGACTTGGGCATGGACTTGGAAACCACCTATTTGCCAATAGAAATGTTGGCCTACTTCCACACCGGATATATCGTATAGCCCTTTTAATGTGTTGACGGAACATGGTAGCACATTCATATTGTCCTCTGGCAGAAATAGAACTAAAAAAGGAATTATTTTGATTCCACTATCTCTTTCTCAACTCGTCTACTTGAATCATATTTTTCGGATATCAAGTAATCACATAATATCCCCAGCTTTTTTATCTCTTTTTTGGTATTCAGAATATAGTAACCGATTCAAAAAATCTATGGAGTTCTCGAAGTAATTGACTTATCTTATTATTAATCAACGATTTGGGATATAGCTAGAACGGCCCTCACAAATGGCGAATACTAATTTGTTAAGGATTAATCGGATTGAAGCTATAGCGTCATCATTGGCTGGAATCGAAATATCTGCGAGATCCGGGTCACAATTTGTATCGATTAAACAAATCGTTGGAATTCCCAAAGTTACACATTCTCGAAGAGCCGTATATTCTTCTTGCTGATCAACGATGATTACAATATCAGGTAACCCCGTCATATATTTGATCCCACCCAGATATGTTTGCAAGTGATATAATTGTCTCTTCAACATTGCTGCATCTCGTTTCGGAAGGCGGTTGAGTCTTCCCTTCTTTTGTTCCGCTCTCAAATCCCTGAACTTATGAAGTCTCGTTTCTGTAGTGGACCAATTCGTTGACATGCCACCGAGCCATTTTTTATTAACATAATGACACCGAGCCCTTATTGCAGCCGATGCTACTGAATCAACTGCTTTATTTTTAGTACCAACTATTAAGAATTGCTTTCCTTTACTTGCTGCATCAAAAACTAAATCACAAGCTTCTGATAAAAAGCGAGCAGTTCTAGTAAGATTTGTAATATGAATACCTTTACGCTTTGCAGAGATGTAAGGTGCCATTCTAGGATTCCATTTCCTAGTACCATGACCAAAATGAACTCCTGCTTCCATCATCTCTTCCAAATTAATGTTCCAATATCTTTTTGTCATTTCTCCCCACGCTTCCCTTTTTTTTAAGAGATGAGATACCCTAAATACTAAATAAAGAATTGTTCCGATGGAACCTTTTACCAGAGATTGGCCGTTGATACACGGGCCAAGCCATAAATTCCTTTCTATTCACTATTATCTTTAGACCAGATAGTTTAAAGTTAAGTTAAAAGGATTAATCCGCTCTTAGGAATCATTAAATCCCGTAAATAATTGTTCTGATGGATCGTGGATATTCTTTGGGATGTAAGAATCAAATAATTCTTTGTGTTGGAACAAAATATCTCTAAACCCCCCTCGGAATAGGTTATTCTTTTTTAGTTCAAAAGGGATATTGCTGTGTTGCCTTGAATGATACACTAATCCTTTGAATCCGGTACCAACAGGTATCATCCCCCCCAGAACAACGTTCTCTTTCAGACCTTTCAACCAATCGATACGACCTCGTAGAGCGGCTTTTGCTAAAACTCGAGCAGTTTCTTGAAAACTCGCCTCGGATATGAAACTTTGAGTATTCAGAGACGCCCTCGTTATTCCCAATAAGACGGCTCTATAACAGATCGCTTCTTCCAAAGCTCGTCCCGTTCGTTCCGCTCGCAACAATCCAATAAGTTCTCCGGGTGAAAAAACATTAGACATTCCATCTTCCGAAACCAAAACTTTTGATGTTATTTGACGCACAATAATCTCGATATGCCTATTGTGGATTTGCACCCCCTGGGATCGATAAACTTTTTGAATCTTATTAACCAAAGAGATACGACTTTGTGCTATGGTTAACTCTGCGCCAATCAAAAACCCCCAAGGAATTCCAAGAATTCTTGTTATACGTTCGTTCCAACCTTCAACCCTTTTTTCTAGGTTCATTGATATTGAATCAAGCGAGCGCACTTCTAAAACCTGTTCCACTTTTGGAAGACCCTGCGTTATATCACCTGATCTCGATTTTTCATAGATAAATGTAACTAATGTATCTCCTTCAGAAAGGGTTTCACCATAATGTCCATGGACGGTTGCTCCTGGCGTAGCCAAGTAGGGTTTGGCCGATCTTATTACTAAAGAGCCAACACGAATAATTAGAACCTGACCCGCTTTGAGGCGGGGTCCATATTTGGATATACATACATTTTCACAAATAAATTGTCCAAGGTTAATTATTGTCGCTGTCTCTTCACAATAATCGTGCTGGAGAAAAAACCAATTCAAATTTAATGGATTCAAAATGATGTGACTTCCTAGATTGGGATTATAAATTCTCCCAGTTTCGTCCATTAAATAATATTTAAGTCCTTGGAAAGTCTGTTTTAAATTGTCAAGTAGCAAATATTTTTTTACCAAGATCTGATTATGAGTTATTAAATGATAAGAAGAAAAATTCACAAATTTAGGCACAATCCCTAAAGGACCCAATGAATTTCGAATGGAAATTAGGGGATCCCTTTTCATTGATTCTTTTGTTGTCACACTGTCATTATATTTAACACCGTTGAATGGACCCATTCGAGAACAATTAGATGATGACAAAATGATCAAAGGTTGGGATTCCTTATTTCGATTTACCAACGCACGAATAGTTCCTTGATGTTGGGTAAATGCTTGTTGAATCCTTGCCTTGGAATAAAACGAAAATGGATTGAGGTTAGTACGATCTGATCCATTATCCGGGATCCATATTAATCCTGCCCCCCTCCGATCATTTCTTTT
>JAJJMC010033130.1:10000-15000 GCA_023531435.1 Papaver californicum | reverse complement strand
ACGGCCATAGTGACTAGGATGGATATCTCGGATCCGAAAACTAGCAGTTCGACCTGTCAATCCTCCAGGACCTAAATAACTCAATTTTCGCCCATGAACTATTTGTGTCAATGGATTAGTTCGATCCAAAACATGAGATAAGGGGTGTAGACCGAAAAATGATTCATAAGTGGTTGTTAATGGAGTGGATGTTACTAAATTATGGGGAGTAGGTATAAATTTATGCCTAATAGCTCCACATATAGTTCCTCGAACCACATTTTCTAAACGAACCAGAGCCAATCCGAATTGGTCTTGTAACAGATCCGCTACAGAGCGAATACGTTTATTTTTCAAGTGATTCATATCGTCAAGTGTACCCATTCCAAATTTCATTCCGATCAAATGATCCGCAGCTGCCAATACATCTCGTGGTAACAAAAATGTATTGTTCTGAGGTATATCAAGATTAAGTCTCCGGTTCATATTTCGTCGACCAATCCTTCCTAATTCACATCTTTGTTGAAAAAATTTTTTTTGTAATTCCTTACATAAGGACTCAGAAAATACCGGATCCCCGCCGACACAAGCAAACTGTTGATAAAATTCCAAAATGGCATTTTCTTTTGACCCAATCTTTTTTTTCTCCTTATCGTTCGGGAAAGACAAGAAAATTTCAGGGTAGCAAACATTATCTAGAATTTCTCTTAGATTCGAACCCATAGCTGATGATAGAACTAGAATAGATATTTTTTGTTTCCGACTCACACGAGCCCATATCCTTGCTTTTCGATCAATCTCTAATTCTGATCTTCCTCCCCAATCGGATATTATGGTGGCGGTATAGACCGAAATTCCGTTATGGTCCAATTCTGAACGGTAATAAATACCGGGGCTTTGCAATATTTGATTGATTACAATTCTGTATATTCCATTTACTATAAAGGTTCCCAGGGAATTCATTAGAGGAATGTTTCCAATAAATATGGTTTGTTCTTGTATATCCCTACCGGTTTTCCAAATTAATCCCGCAGGTACATATAATTCAGAAGAATATGTCAATGATTCATACACAGCATCTCTTTCTTTTATCAAGGGTTCTACCAATTGATAAGTTTCCACAAATAATTGAAATTCAATTTCTTGATCTATATCTTCAATTTTTGGAAATTTATAAAGTTCTTCCATCAAGCCCTGATCAATGAACCTACAAAACCCCTCAAATTGTATCTGACTAAACCCAGGTATTGTAGACATTCCCTCATTTCCATCCCGGAGCATCTTAAGCTTCCCATTTATAGCAAAATCCCATTATTGGCTCATTCTTCATCGAACCATATGGATCGATCTAGCAATGATGGAATGTATATTCTGTTTACTGAATCACATGAAATTTTACCCAACTTCATACCATTGAGCGGAGCAATAAGGAGAATTTTCTACTCAAATTAGAATTTGC
Organism: Papaver californicum; assembly: GCA_023531435.1. Classification (NCBI taxonomy): domain Eukaryota; kingdom Viridiplantae; phylum Streptophyta; class Magnoliopsida; order Ranunculales; family Papaveraceae; genus Papaver; species Papaver californicum. Next base: position 13,562 of record JAJJMC010033130.1, on the reverse strand, counting down.
AACAGGATAAAACATTCCTGGAATCATAATTATGCCGATTATACTTTTTTTAGAGTCTTGTATAGAATATCAAAAGGAATCCAATTTCTACCTATTATTATGATATTACAATCCGGTTGGGTACCAGAAAAAGAAATGATTCAAGGTTTGATCTGTTCTCTATGAATGAGAGAAAAAAAGAAAAAAGGAAGCACGATAATTCCTTATAGACATATATGGCTAAGATACCTGATTAGGATATCTTTGTAACAATCTCTGTTCCGGGGTTTACATATATATATAATTGTTGTTATAATGTAAATTTAATTGAAAAAGATTGATTATTGAAAAGAATTGATACTGATAAGTTGTGTATCAACTTCATTTTGATGCCGTTGTTAAGGAAACGAAATTGGAGTTCCAAGAACTCTTCATGAATTCAAGTCAATAGTTAATGGTTCCTATTTGCCCTGCATTTTTCATTCTGTAACTGAAAAAGCACATTCGCTTTTGAAAGATAAAAAAAGGGGGAAGTTTTTAGGTGTTGTTTATTTTGAGATTTGAGATACCATACAATCAATCGAAGGGAATCAACTGGGTTCAAAAAAAAGGGTTTTTTAGGTTTAGGAAAGGGATAAAGACAATGAGATTCAAGAAATAATAAAGAAGAGAGCGTTCCCTCTATTTTATATCCGTTTGGCGGCATGGCCGAGTGGTAAGGCGGGGGACTGCAAATCCTTTTACCCCAGTTCAAATCCGGGTGCCGCCTCATCTACAAAAACCGAGAAATACTTTCTTTTTTTGCTCAGCAGAAGCAATAGATTCGAGAGGAAACCAAAAGGAAAAAACCCTCTTTTGAAGAGATATGGGGTAGGTAGTGATCTACCTTGATTGTATATTTTATGCTTTTTGCTTATGAAGGTCAACAAAAGAAACTAAACAATAGGCCTTACTATTCCTACATCTTCCATTAAAGAGGATTTCCTTGATAATACAAAGAAAGTCCCTGTGTATCTTGCTTGTGGTTAATCCTTCCCTTTTCTACCAGAAATCATATAGGAACTTGTTGTGGGTGGATTTTTTGGATTGTTTGATCAATAGCGTTTGGTCATAATCCCTTTTTGACTCTGCACCATAGATTCCACTATTATTAGTGATCAATAATGGACGAATTCCTTCATATTCATAGAGATAGGGGACATAATTCACATGGATATAGTAAGTCTTGCTTGGGCCGCTTTAATGGTAGTCTTTACATTTTCCCTTTCACTTGTAGTATGGGGAAGAAGTGGACTCTAAAAGCACTACTAATTGAGTTGAGTAATCAAACTGTAGCCATTTTTTCATATATCGTAAAGGGATTTTAAATATGAAATTTCCATTTGCAAATTATATTGAATTACAGTAATGGACTATATGAAAAAAAACCTTTCAATCAAACAAAAAAATAGATGCAAGGAAGAACTAGAATTGGGGTGTTATTTACATGATGTACATCACATATATGAAATTTATAGATATGTACATATATGAAAATACAAGATACATATTGTAGATTAATCTAGATGAAGCCTATCCCTCTTTATACAGTACCAGTACAACTTGAGACAATACAATAATAGAAAGTATGGTAGAAAGAAATTGATATCTTTCTACCATACTACCGGATCTCATATACTGCTGATTCTAGTCCGCCCATTTCATTTAAGACGTGGAATGAAAATACCTTTCATTTCTTCAATCATTGATAAGAATAAAGAAGTCAAGCTTCATTCGAATCAATTATTTTGACTGACTGTTTTTACGTAGATGATAAGTAAAAAAGCAGTAGGAACTAGAATGAACAGCGCAGTAGCAATAAATGCGAGAATATTTACTTCCATAATCCCATCGTTTTTTACTTCACAATAACTCGGGATCTAATCCCATAGAGATGATAAATCTTCTCCTCTAAATTCAATGAAATGAATTGCATCCCAATGTTATTTGATATTGAATCGGATCAATATCATGAATAACAATATCTGAGCTTTCAGATCGATTCATTGTCGAGAATTGAATAGTATAACATAGGAGGATCTTTTATCCATAACGAATTAAAAAAGGAATTCTTGATACAACAAAGAATCCCTTTTCGTTTTTCATTCTTTTCTATAACCTACCGTCTTCCGTATACAACCAGCTGATGAGGTATCATCTGACCCGTCTTCCATTTCAATTGGTCACAAACCCAAACAGTAGAAATGAAATGGAAAAAAGTGAAGTTCGAAACTCATTTAGTTTGTTATGATCTAAATTTCTTGGAAGACAAAGAGGTGTAATAAAGATGGATTCGGGTATAAAAGATCTCGTTTTTTTAGAAATGTACTTTTTTGGAGTTTACTCTTGCTTCGATAGGACCCCTTCATCAAAGAAAAAACAGGAGAAGAAATATTATTAATTTCTTTATTAAGCGGGGTAGGGCAGATCTTTCTTTGATCTCTCTTTTTTTAAAATAAAAGCTTCTTTCGTTGGATTGAAACCGGAACATATATCATATCCGAAATTCGGTATGGAAGTGAGATAGATAGATTGTTTCCAATTAGGAATTGCGGTTCCCAAAAATAGGAGCTAGAAAATAAGGAGGTGGTTTTAATAGAATCTGAAAAGGATTCTGGCGCGCCAACTATGTTAAGGTCAAGTTAATTTTGTATCACACAATGAAGGAATTCAATTTGTAGGTATGCTCTCGGGAACCGGGTGGGTATTATATTGAATTCCATGGATCAGAACCAATAGAAAAAGGAAAACCTGTGCGGTATCTCTTGAAATCCCGAATAGGACCCTACCACCAATTGTACCAATCTAGCTCTCCCCACGAATCAGTACTAGTCGAGAATTAATGAAAATTCTTGTATTTCTTCGATGATAAAAAAGACCTCCGGCGGAAATTAGATCTTGTTTTCAGTCCTCCCTCTTCACCGAAAATAGAGAAATGAGTTGACGGATTCATCGGATCCTAGGTCGGGACTGACGGGGCTCGAACCCGCAGCTTCCGCCTTGACAGGGCGGTGCTCTGACCAATTGAACTACAATCCCAGGGAAATAAGATGTAAAGGATACATATTCTTATTATTAAATTCATAGCATATTTCTATTTAGAATCGCTGTATTGTAACAGAGATAGAAGCGATATGTTGATATTCATATGGGTATGGGCTTTAGTGAGAACGGCACGTATTACTAGTAGTCAAATCATTTCATAATAAATAAAAAAGAAAAAGTCTTTTTTTCTTTACCCCTCCCTTAGAAATTAAGGGTACAGACCAGATCATTAGAAAGTAGAATCTATGGGAACAAAAAAATTAAGGATATAGCATAAAAAAGTCTTAGTTTCTTTGTCTGGTTTCTGGAGGCAAAATTTTTTCTATTATCTCATGATGGATCGGCGGATTTTTGGGCCGAGCTGGATTTGAACCAGCGTAGACATATAGCCAACGAATTTACAGTCCGTCCCCATTAACCACTCGGGCATCGACCCAGGAAGAATCCATTTTAGACTTATGGATAAATCCATGATCAACCTCCTTTCGTAGTACCCTAC
>JAJJMC010033111.1:3246240-3312739 GCA_023531435.1 Papaver californicum | reverse complement strand
AGTTCGAGTAACGAACTCTTTATTTACCACTTCTAAAATTACATCAAAGTGCCGATAGAAACCCGATCTACTAAGTCCTCTACCCCCAACCCCATTGTTACAGCCATCAAGGTTCTTGTAAGGGCAGTGAAACAAGTCATTTGAACCCCCTTCCGCCGTTCCCAGCTGAACATTGTGAGCCTGTAGAAGATCTAGTGTTGCGCATAGTGTTACCCGAAGCAAGAGGCTAGAAAGGAAAGATGGAAAAGGGATGGACTAAGGTTGCACCTCAGAGATAAAAACTGGGCAGGAAATGAGAAATGTGGACAGGGAATGACCACTGGAATCCACAAGATTAGCCCCAAGCTAATCAATATTGGGGACATGCAATGAATTGGAGTGCTCGTGTGTCTCTGAATGCATTGCATAGCACCTAAGAAACAGCCCAGAACCACCCATTGCTGGACACAGGGACCAAGGTGTCCAGACCAAATACACCCAAGAGATACGTTGCTGTGGTTGTGCAAATGAATGAACCCAAGCACCAGAAATCCAGACTTCCCAGGTAGTGACCAGGAGCAGGTCCTGAAATGGAGCAAGGAATGAATGCTGGAAGCCACAAAAGAGCTGGACTAAGGTTGCACCCCTGGTAGAAAACCAACACAAAAGAGTTGATGCTCTCTGCAAGCCTGAACTTGAAGAGCAAAGTGGCTGAAAAGTTGGGTGAAACTGGATACAAGCACAGGAAACAGGACCCAATAAAGACCTGGAGGTCCAAAAATGAGCACAGGAAACCAGGTGTACAGGACCAACAAGCTGGAAATCAGACCACCAGAACCAACTAGCTGGAATTCAGACCACCAGGGAGGTGTTCAGGTGCACTTCTTGAGGAACAACAAGTTGGAATACCGACCACTAGGACCATAAAGCTGGAATTCAGACAACTAGGAAATGAATAGAAGAGTTCAGGTGCACAGGATTAGCTGGAATTCAGACAAAAACGATGGAATTCAAACCACCAGGAAAGGTGCACGGGAAGCTACTCAAAACTTGTGGTCTGGAAAGGAATAGCAGTGATCGGGTATCATTTTGCAGCCTAGAACACCCAAGAACGAGCTGTTGAACGAACACAAGCATAAGCTAGCCAAAGAAATGACCAGGTGTACAGGTCCAAAGATCCAGAACACCAGGGCACAGGATTAGCCTGAAACTAATCAAATTGAGGCCAGGAAATGATGTTCGAGTGTCTCTGAATGCCCAAAAAAATAAAACAGGAACACCAAGTTTGTGGTACGGACCAAAATGGCCAAGGTGTACGGACCAAGAAAACCCAAGCAAAGGTCGAGAGATGAAAACCAAACTGAAATTGACGGTGAAGGTGTCTCTAGATGAAACACCAACAGCAAAATACGAACACTAGAACCAACTATGTGAGTTTGTAAGCTGGATTTACAAAGCAGAAAACTAAACAGACTCGACCTAGAAAATGAAAATAAAAACAGGACTAAAGTGTTACTCCTATGTACGATGGAGTGAGTGAGTTTATGAGAAGTAATGGGGTAGGGATGACACAATCCATACCTGAAGCCTGGGTTGTTCCCTGAAACCCACAAGAGTACCTCACTAAGTACATTAAAAACTCCATTGAAGTCTCCATGAAAGCCTCCATGGGAGCTTATTATTATTATTATTATTATTATTATTATTGTTATTATTATTATTATTGTTATTGTTATTATTATTATTATTATTATTATTATTATTATTGTTGTTATTATTATTGTTATTATTATTGTTATTATTATTATTATTATTATAAATAAATTTTTTTTTTCACGGCTACATGATTAGATCTTTTGAATCTAAACACATTCTCCTTTTTCAGCAGATTAAATGATAGTTCCTATGGATCCTGCATTCCACGCTTGTTTAGGCGACGGAGACAAGGAGAACACACACATATTGTTGTCAAAGTGTCAAAAAAAAATTATATCATAATTCTAATGCATCCGAGCTACGACCTTATGGCAATACTAGGGCCCCACCAAATCACTTAGAGAAACATAAAATTACAAAAATAAAAACAGAAAGTGATATGATTATCATGATTCCGAGATATGCTTGTTCAATGATTATCATGTTACTTCTAACACCTAAGTGCATCCAAATATGAATAGACCATTTAGCTGGGCACACAAAATTCCTATAGATAAGAGCTATGTTTCCATCTACCTAGAATGGTTAGTGTCATCCTGAGTTCACAAGTTTCTAAATTTCAGAGTTTCTTTTTGACATCAATTTTCTGAAACTCTACCTCCAAACCTAAATTTAACATTGTCCTCAATGTTTCAAACCATGCAACCTAGAATGGTATGCAATAAATATAAATAAGATATAAATGTAAATCAAAGAGAAGGGATTGGAACGTCTCACCTGATTAACGCAAGAAAAGCAGTATTCTCTGTAACACATATCAAACGATAGTAATAACAAAGAACACCAAAAATAAAAATAAAAATAAACAAAAATCCTAAAAGGAAAATAAAAATCTACCTACTGGATATGTACAGAAAGGATCCCCATATACTAACAACTTGAAAATTTGGGGATCAACCCAAAATACAATATATACAAATGACAAATTCACACTTATATTATGGCAACACGGAGATACTTAAACTATCAAAAATAGAGGATTACCTCCAAACCAAGTTTTTACTACACTTGGAAGTGCGTAAAGAACAAAATATGGAGATAATATTGGGATTTGGGAAATACTGATTGGTTCATGCCTAGTGTCAGGAACAAGCAAGTCCTCTGGGTATTTGGAAGCAAAGTAATCCAACAAAACTTTTGAAGCACATAATTTTAACCCTAAATTAGGTAACTTTTGGAAGTCTATTGGTGTAGAAACAACCTCTAAGTCATTAAGATTAAATAAAGTTTCCTCGGAATTAACACATACATCATTACCAGGTTTACGTTGCCATTTTCCATAATCCAAAACGGGTGCAGAATCTAACAACGCATTAACTTCTTCAAAATACCTATCCTCGTCGTAGTAGGCTCCAAAATGAGCCAAGCAAGCCTTTAACGGATCATTAATATTATTGGTGCTAGAATCAATCATGCAAACAGACCTCATATATACAAAATAAAATAAAATAAAAATAAATAATTGCTCCTACCCTTATAATTGGAACGGAAGAGATCAAAGAACTCAACTAAGTATTTTCCCACTTCGAAAAGCAGTACTAGTACCTCGTATCAACATTCACAACTTAGGGTAATGAGCGTCCAACCTGTCCAAATCGTTCCATATATAACTCACAAGCAAGAAACCAGTGAGTATTTTGCAGCAGACGAATTTTATTGAGCTAGACGACCAGGAGCAACCCCAAAGGTACCTGAAATAAAATTCTAAGACACAAAACTAGTCAAAAAGGACTAAAAATCCTAAAAATAAAATAAAAATATATACAAAATAAAAAAACCTAAACCACGATTAGAAAATCAAAAATACTAATTACAATATTCCACAACCGCTCCCAGGCAGCGTCACCAAAAATTGATAGGATTTTAGAATACCTTATATAATAACAGCAATCGCACGGCGTCTAACTAGTAGAGAGCGGTAAATACGGGTCGAACCCACAGGGAGCGAGGACCATACTACAATCAATATCTCTAATCAACTAATCAAGAACAATATTTTTAGATTTTTCAGAATAAAGTTAAAACAAGAAAAATAAACTAAACTAATAAATAAAATCAAATGGGAGAACAGAGAGAGTCGGTAACAAGGGTTTTTAGTAGCCACCACTATTTTTATTTAATTACTGAAGTGAAACATAACTCCTGAATATTCATCTATTACCCATTCTATCGACATCACCTATTACATGTATTAGTGTCGCAAATATCACTGGAACACCCTAAGCATGGCGCATCAAAAGCTCTAAGTCTATTGCATACACCATCTAATTGCGTTAGCAACAAAATTATAAGAAACTAATTATAGGTTCACAAAAAATACCTGATTATTCAAAGCATACCCCATCTAAGGATTTAACCTAAGCATGAAATATTAAATAAGTAGACAAATATATTTGCTATCATATTAATTCTGCGCATACGTTATTATATTATACAGAACCGGTGAAAGAACAATTAAATTTATCATTAAATCAATAAATCAAAATCAGGAATTAATTTATTCAAATCATAATAGTCTGTATCAAATAATTCGATTTAATTGAACTAAAACTTTTAAGTGGTCTCAACATAAACCATAACTACAAAATTAATGAGACATATGATTGGATTCCTCAAAACCCATAAAAATAATTAAGAGAAAGATATAGAGATTTCACTGTATTATTGGAGATTGATCCCTTCCACTTTCTCCCACCGTCAGAAGAACCAGCAGCAATTCCGCTTAATCTCTCCAGTCAACCAAAACTCCACTGTACGAACTGCCAGTCTCTTTTGCGTACTTCTTTCACCTTCTCTCTCAATCAGATGTCAGCCGTCACACACCACCTACCCTAGGCCTATCTCTTCCTTTCTAGCTCTTTCTTCCTATCTCTAACCTACTCCCACTGTCTCACTTGTCTCTCCACAAAAAGCCCAACCTAGATTTCCTCTCTAGGTATTTTGCGTCCGCCCCCTTTGCTTTCTCTCCCTTCCTTTTCTTTTATATTTTTTCTTCACATGCCTCTCTCCCCTAGCTTATACCGTAGCCTACTTCCTCTAGGTATTCCTTCCGCTTTCCTTCCTCTACCCTCTATTTCCCAACAGCCTCTCTCCTAGGCTAGGTCTCTTTCACCGTACCCTCTTTATTTCACTATCTCTTCTAATCTTTATATTAAACCCCCATAAGAAATCACGTGCTACTTGTCCCCTTTTTCCACTTCGGTCCTCCTCTCGGTCATCACACATCAAACACTCCAACGCCTCACCAATCATGTGCTTGTCCCATTGGACACCAACATATCTCTCTCTTTGGCCATTCAACTTCCGTTTCTTTTCTTTACTTTCATCTACCAGGTGCTCTCTCCATCTGATACTCACTTTCAACCATCCCAGCTCACTTCTTTACTTCCTCCACCATATCAAGTCTAAAAACCAAAAGAGAGTACGCCCCACTTCAAGAAGTGGGTTTCCGTACTAGAATAACAAAGCTAGCCAACTTAGTCCATTTAGCCAATTTACTTATAACGTCGGGTTTTTCAGTATAACACCTATAAAAACATAAAATTACATTATTATTACGAATTGAAGTACTAGCAAATATAATTTAAGCGGTAAAAATGTATGAATTAATTGCTTATCATGAAGTTTATGATTATTACCAACCTTACCCAGGTTATGAGTCACATTATACTAAATCTAATTATTATTCACACACGTATAATTCATAGTATGAGAGAGATGATCAATCATATTGTGAACCATTTGCATCACTCTCATCTATGATGGAACAATGGAGTCACGACATAGGCAAATCAATTGAACAGTATTGTCACAATATTGTCAAATCAACTGAACGATCTGCTCAAAGACTTTCTGAACTTTTGCACAAGTAGATGATTGTCCTTTATATGATGCTTCAAGTTCTGATTTTTATGATTCTTATGATATTAATGATGAAACCGTTAGGAACGATGAATCTTTGTGCTTTGAGAATAATGATGAACTTGACACTTGTGATTATAGGAATAGAGATACTATTATGACATCTGAATTTGGTATATCTTGTTCCACTCTAGATTATACTGATGATTATTCGACTAATTATTCAAATGATGATGATGATTTAGGAGAACCTGTTTATACATGGGATATTGTTGTTGAGTTTAACGACTCAGAGGCAGTAGATGTGCAAATTTATATACCTTATAATCATGTAAATTCTGAGATTCCTACCGGACACCTAGAAGAGGATGATAATGATCCAATTACTCCTTAAAATGATGTTGCACTGAATGATTGTTTCATTGATTCATCTAATGCTTTTATAAATGCTTGTATGAATGATGAGGAGATTGATATTGGCCAAACTATTGATTTGCTGAAATTGAACCACTAGATGTATTTTTAGCTTAATTTGCAGATTCTGATGATCTGATGCTTATTAACATTGTCAATTCATTGCATCCACGAATGGTTGATGAAAGTAACACAACCATGAAAGTTATTTTTGCGGACTTAGAACCTTATTTAGGGTACACAACAAGTGTTGAAACATTTCAACAATCTTTACTTGTAATCCGTGAGTCTAATTTACTTTATGTTACTATGAATGAGTTTACAAGTAGGAATCTTGCTCTTTTGAAACTTAAGGTTGAATTCATTTTATTTAGCTTTATTGGTAATAATAAATCTAGTGTTTGCAGGTTCATATTTGTAGCCAAACTTATATATTGGGGTGATCCCCAACTTTTGAGACTCTATATTTATGCTTGGAAGCTGACTTTTTGGTACCATTATCATTTTTTTTGAAATTAATTGCGGCGTAAGACGGGAAACAAGTATCAGTTGCAACATGGGAGTCAACCATCATATTTGTTTCCTTCACTTTATCTTTTGTATTTAGTTATTTACTTTTTGCATGTCGTATTAAGAATTCCCCGTCTTGATTTTACATCGGATGATTCATTTTACATTGGGGACAATGTAAATTTTAAATGTGGGGGAGTGTTAAGCATATAGTATTTTTAACTATTCACTTTTAGGCATAAATTTTTCAACTTTTTCGTAATTATTTGCATGAAACCTCCGACTTTTACATATTTTAGAGTCACTTGGTATACTTCTAGCTACGTTTGCATACAGAGTTCTTACAAAAATAACTAAACTTAGAAGTATTAGAGAACTATATTCGGGTTGCTTAGTTGTTGAGAGGCCAGAGCTGAAAAAAGGGACTTAAACCGCCGGTATCGAGTTCCCTATTAGAGTTCTTGATCATTCAATACCCTGAGTGAGGCACCAAATCTTCAATTGTTCATTTAGAGTGTTTTATCTGTGCAAATTCCGGGTAGAATGATGAGCTACCCAACCTTGCACCATTTTAGCACTAATTTTTTATCTCTTGAGTGCTAATTTTATCAATCATGAGGGTGACATCAGAATTGCGAAAAAACCTTACCTTGTAGTTTGATTTGCAGTTGGCACCACTCAATTTTTCTCCCGAAAAAAATAGGTCCATAAAAACACCATCATTATCAACAAGCAACACTACAAGAGTTAAATTCTATATCCTAGTTGAAGACTATGTACAAAAAGCAACAAAATAATAATCAAAAGAAGTAGATTTTTATAAAGTTTATGATACCGAGGCAATACAAGTTGTGAAGATTCAAGTGGTAAAGTCCTTATCCCACGGCCATATTAGTTTCTTTGTTATCTTTTATTTTCTTTTTTCATATTTCTTATATTAAAAAAATAAAAGAAAAAACAGAAAAAGGAAGAAAAAAAAAATATATTTGTTTTTATTGCTTTAGAGTATTTTTTTTTTTTGTGTTTATTCACTAAGGCCGTGGGGAAGAATAAATCTATAGAGAAGTTTCAAGCAACAAGAATTTGAGGATAAGATACTTATAAATTGTTAGAGTTATACGAAGTTCAAGAGTTCATCATCTACAGTTGAAGCCGAAGACTATTTTATGGGACGTTGTGAGAGTGGTGTTGATTGTAGATTGGATGAGAAGGTGAGTGAGCATTCCCATTCTCGCATAGTGGTTGATTTTCTTTCGTAGAGATCATCAGAAAACATATATTTTTCTTCCCACGTATCTATGGGATATTCAGATATACTCGGAAGGTTTTTCCTTCCCACCATTCAACGGATGCAAGATTTCTATTTTCATTCCCGCCTTCACACATGAGAACCATAAAGTGCGTCTTTTGAGTGTCAAATTCATAAAACTCTATTGGTGAGGTAGAAACATTCGGTCGCTCTCGATCCTGAATTCTTTCATATGGTGATCTTCTCCTAACTCAAGAGTTAAGCAGGAGAATAATGTTTTTTGATACATCCAACTACTTATTATTAGTGTGCAGAAACTTTATGTCCATATAGCCCTTGGATGCATGTACTTTGGAATATTTATAAGTTGGAGTAGGTTTTGTGGGTATATCTCTATTAAACCCTCACGAGAGTATAACTCGTCCACTAGGGACACCTAGGGGTTTAAAGGCTTGTTACACATGCTAAGTCTGACCGTATCCTTAACGAATGGGAGTTGTTGTAGTTTAGGTTAGTTTAGATTTGTAGTTTGCTCGAGGACTAGCAAAAGGCAAGTGTTGGGGAATTTGATAAGTGCATAACTTACATATTTTAAGTATCATTTCCTTATACTTAGTTGCTAGATTTTGTGTGAATTACTGTGTATTATTACTTCTTTTGTAGTTTATGTGTTTTATTAGGTTACATCTCTGAAAGAAGTGAAATTGAGCTCTTCAAGGAAGAATTTCTAAAGACCCAGTGGAACTCAGTCTATTTCAAGATTTCTACACTCCAACTTGTAGAGAATTGAATTACGAAGCCAACATCAAAAGAATAAGGTCATTCCGAGTTCACATGAAGAAGTTATGAGCAAAAACCGTGAAACCAACTTGGATTTGGTATCTGTTGCGCCTTATTGGGCCTGCGCGGGAAGAGAAATAAGGGAAACATTTCGGGATCGCCTTTGACGTGAAAATTAGGGTTTTTGTTGGCTTTTGAGGAGGTCAAGTCTCCTAATTGGATAAGGATGAAAAGGAGGTGGAAACGTTTAATGAGATTAGGTTTCCTAGTTGGATAAGGATCAAGAGGAGGTTACCAAAGCCTATATAAAGGGGAGCCTAGCTACAATTCTCTACACAATTTCTCACAGATAGAATAATTTCTTAATCAATTTTTAATGGCTTTTAAGAAAACCATGTCTAGCAAAATATTTTTGTTAGAGTGAAAGGATGAACTTGTAGAGATAGATTTTCTTGTGTTTCAAAACTAGGATTTCAACTACTGAAGCTTAATGTTAATGTTTTGTCTCTCTTTCAATGTTTTATCTTTCTCGATGATTTTTCATGTTTTATGCCATGTATAGTTCTCTGTTTGATTAATAGAAGAACTCGTTGACCCTTTCGCGATAATTGTTTTATGAATATTCTTTGACTGTTTATGCCACGTATACTTAGTACTTCGAAATTCTACCTTATGTTGAGAACAAACAATTATTTTTGGAAATTCTTTTCTTCGATTCTTAAACGAAATATCTTCCGTGTATTAGTAGTTAATTAGATTTGCGATTTTGCACGAGTAAAATCGATGCCCTTTGTGATGAACGCAAGTAAACCCTAATCTACAACAGATTCCCGAAACCTTAACACTTTTATATTGTTGATGTTAATCTTTATTAAATAATCTTAATTCATTAATTAGTTTAATTCTTTACGAAAATCGGAAAAACATCTTTTGATCTGAAAGTTACTTGAATTAATTAGTATAAGTAATACACACTCCTCGTGGGAACGAATCGTGTTTATTTTTGTCTACATCTTTCGACGTTGTGCGCTTACGATAAAACAAAATTGGTTTACCGACGTATCAGAAAACCTTGTCGGGTTCCCCCTTATAGTGAGCAATAGTCTTGTTCTTCTCCTTAAAGTGCTTCATAAGATTATTGATCATTAATATTATCCTTCAAGAGGAATTTATCGGACTTCAGGACTTCGGAAGCATGTATTCGTGATGTACGGAGGTCTTCCCGAACTGATTGAAGATCTGCTTGTATTGTGAGAAAAGTTGTCTCTTCTTCACGAAGTTTTGTCAATGTTGTGCGTCATTTCATAGACGATGTGTCTTTCCTTGCCAGAATTCTCTTCTTTTCAGCTTGTAAGTCTCGAACTTCTCGCTCCAATCGGGTAATTGTAGACATATGATGCGAACTCTCATCCCTATAAGAATTTAATTAACTCTGAAGTTTAGCTTTCCGGCGAATTACTTCAACCTTATCCTCCTCGAGATGGAGATTCAGTTTATCCACATTTTCTAATTCACAAGTAAAATGATCTATGCGCTGACCTAGTCCACCCACATTCTGTAACTCCCAAGTTAAACGGTCAATAAGATGTTTGTACTCTTCGTGCTTCTCACTCATGGTTTTGCTCTCCAATCTGCTCTGGTCGGAGACCCTTTCTCGATTCCGGCACCGCTCTTTTGAGTGGAATACACCTAAATATTAACTAATAAAAAAAGAGAAGAAAAACAAAGGAACAGAAAGAGCCGCGAAGCTTACCACGAAGCTCATCATTTCGCTGTCTCAGGGAGTTTGTCGTTTCCTTCTCTGAATTCAACTCTGCATGCATTGCTGATTTGTCCTTTTTTAAATGCGAGTTCTCATCCTGCAACGTCAAGCAATCCTCCTCAGCTAAACGAGACTCCTCTAGCTGAGCAAGTTGACGGTTATATTCCTATATAGGCAAACGCATGTTTAATAAGAACAAGCAAAGACTTCACAATGAAAAGAAAAACAACTCCACTTACCAGCATCATCAGTCCAACATGTTGAGCTCGATTCAACGAGGAAGAAGTTTCCACCTTTGGCCTGGCATCCAGAGAAGAAAAGGAATCCGAGCACAGATTCATCATTGTGTTGCATATTGGCCCAGGAATGTTCACCAGTTTTCCTTCCCTCAACGCTTTAAACATTTCAACCCAGGCATTCATTTGGACCGAACATCTCTCGGAAATCCCAGCAGAGGCTAGTATCTCCATCTGATTTTTTTTCCACTTTTTCCTTCTCAGCCTTGGGCTCTTTAGTGGCTTGGAACTTTTCAGTAATTTTAATTGAAGGCTCTTCAAGAATAGGATTATCGTGAATAGGAGCCATCGATGAGTCATCCCCTCCCGTCAGGTTTTCTCGGTGATTGTCTTCTCAGCTTCAGTATGCTGTGAAATACATTCTTCGGTGATAGCGTGAGTTTGCTGCAAAGGAGTAGGCTCCACCTCCGCAGTTCTCATCGTCAGTGCCTTAAGAGATTGACTAACACTTGCCTTTATGAGGCGACGCACCTTCTTCTTCAGGGCAGGAGGAGGAAGTTCGCTCGTGTCCACCTTCGTAAACCAACTCATCCTCATCAGCTACCGAACAGATGCAAAATAAATAATGAATAAGAGACACATATTATGTTCTTTACTTGCGAGGAGGAGGTGGTTTATGAACTCTTCAGCTTGCGAAGCTGTGTTTTTGTAGCTTTTACTTCGGTAGTAGCGGAAGAAGTATCCTGCGAACAACAGTGATAAAATGATCACCTGCCATAGAAAAAGGAAGCGAAAGAAGAAAATAGAGAAATTACCTGAATAAGTTGGGTTGGTTTATTCGGCCAACCCAGGGCCCAAGGAGAAAACGAGGATAGTATTGTTGATGGTCTCCAAGAGGACCTTGGCGAGGAGTACGATCAGTATGCCTTCCCCAGAGCCAGGGACCTTCAAGGATCAGCAGAACTTTCATCCAGTATTCGTCATTAGATTTACGAAGAAGCTGGTTGGATTTCTCGCCCTTCAGATTTAGGTCACGAACTAAAAGCTTGAGTCCATCATCAATGTTCGCTTATTGAAGCGAATAGCCCATCTTTGTGGCCGACGATCTAAGAGATTCTGAATATAATTCGAGAAGAAGGAATCAACAGTATAATCGGAAGCTTCGAAAGGTAATGATTCATCAGGGAGGGTAGATTTGTCTTGTGAGCGAAATACGAACTCGTTCAACAGGCGAATGGCATTTCTACTCAGTTGAAACATACCACGGTGAGGGCGCAGGCGAGAGAGTACCTCGCAGAAGAGAGGATTCTCCGAATCATAAAGAAGAATTGGAAGACCGACACTCAATTTTCCCAGAGTGAGTATAACCTTGTTGACACACCATGTTTCCTTCTCGATCCATGATATGTCCAAATTGACCCCCTTGCGAGAACCTTCGGGAACAATGATCTTAACACCCAGCGGCTGAAATTCCGCTACAAAGTCAGGAATCTCCTTATAAGGAGGTTTCTTGGGCGTTGTGGAATTAAAGAGCAACAAGACAAAAGAGTTAGTTAAAAAGATTCAAGCAAAGATCATAAGCAATAAAATTGAAATCAAAGAAGATAAGAGAATTTGATCAGAGAAAGCAGCATCCAAACTTACCCTGAAGTTGATGTTTGATGAGGAGAAACACTTCGCTTGGGAGACATGTTAAAAAAGTCAGGAAGTTAAAGAAACTAGAGGCAGAGTTGCAGAAGAAGTAATGAAGAAGAAGACAGGTCAGAAAATAATAGTTAATGAGAAAAAAACATTCTATAGGGTGCATTTATACCTTGAGTTACCGGTTGAGCAGGTGTAAGATCATAAAGGGAAACGGGATGAAGACATGTCGGTTACAAAAAAGGTGAAACCAAGACGTGGAGACGATTTCGTGTGATATTCAGGACGTGGCGATGGTTTAAAACTGTTTAAAATCATCCTACCCTTGTTCGGATGATAAGAGAAGAGGTAAAATATATGGACCAAAAATTACTTCGTCACGTGTAAGCATCACAAAGCACAAATATAAGAAAAGCATATCCGTGATGAACACTGAGATTATTCCTAAGCATCATAGGGATATTCGTTCATTACATAAGATCCAGGAACGTGGAAAGCGCAAACTAAAAATCTACAATCAAGTTTGAATTGGGTAGTTGGACATTTAATGCGCGAGCAGAACGGTCGGATCAACAGTCTGAAACTGTTGGGACAGGTGGCGAGCTACAATTCAACAAAGCTCAGGGCAATGAGGACAGTCGTAGCGAAGGATAGATGACGAGTGAATCAGCGACGCTAAATGCTAGCAAAGATGAACCCTTCCGTAAGAAAGCTACAATAAAGATCTCCCGCGAAAGAACCCAGCGAGCAAAGTGAGTTGTGACCCACTTTTCTTATTTGCTATAAATAGGAATTTAAGCAATGAAGAGAGGGATGGATGTTTTTCCTGAGAGTGAATAACTGAGAACAATCATGTACTTAACTGAGTGCTTGTAACCATCAACTTACCAATATAAAAATCACTCCCGTTGTGAGTACTAAAAATCTACTCCAATACGTGACAGACTTATATATCCGCAGCACAATGATTCCCACAACAATCAAGCCCATCTTGACCACATCCAAAGCCCGCAACTTAAGCCCATTTCTTCCGCAACATAAAAACTCATCTTGTCCGTAAGGTATAAACCCATATTGTCTTCATACATCAAATGAGAGCTCACTCCCGCAACACTATGTCATCCAATCATTGCCCATAATACTTTGTCATTCAATCATTGCCTTCAATCATTAACCCATTAAAACAAGCATTACCTCATTGAAACCAATCATAAGCCAATCATTCTCGCACACTCTCATACAATCATTCCTGCACACTCTCATCATTTGCATTTCCACCATCATTTCCTGTAAGCCAGCACTATTATTTGTCCGCACCACTTCCATCCTTTGCCTGCACCATTATTTTGCCTGCACCAAAGTTAGACTAAAGTCATTTAGGGATAAGATCAACATTGACACGTGACGGACTTCATCGACACATGGCGGACTTCATTGACACATGACAAAGGGGTATGTTTGGCAAATGTCATTTCTATCACCCCATTATATATAATTTTAATGTTTTAGAGGAGGGGACTTTTCAGCTGGTTTTTCTTATATAAGAAGGAGAATTGGAAAATCTTCTGTAACCCAAAAATCAATAAGAACATCAACTTTCATTATCCGTGGATGTAGGAAAATCTCTATCGAACCACGTTAAACCTCTTGTGTTGATTTCAATTTTATTTTTTGTATCATTTGGATTTCATTTTTTGATTGTGGGAATCATGAAAATGGTAACCACAATTTGGCGCTAGGGATGGGGATGTTTAAAGGATTTATCCTACCTTTTACAGAGATTTGAGAAAGTTTCAGAGAAGTCATCTAGGAGAAAGAGATAACACCAATAGAAGAAGGAAATTGAAAAAAAAAAAAGAGAAATGGTGTTGTTATTGGTAGACTCAACATCAACAACTATTTTGAGAAGATTTCATTCTGTTTATTTCTTTAATCCTATGTTCAATATTCAAATCTGACGGAGCAGTATCTACCTCTACAAAAATCAATTTCAGAACCACATCTGAACTGGATGAAGTCCTAACCCTACTCCAACTCCACACAACTACATCAGTTCCATTTTTCCCTCCGTCACTCGAGTTCTACCAGTGCTATTACTTAATCAGAATAAGCTACTATCGACTGAATCCGAAGAGGAAAATCATCAGTAATGATTTGAAAAGATAAGTTTAATCTATTGTTTTGTTTCGGTTACAGTTGATAAATCTTGATTTTAAAATCAAGTTTTCTGAAAATGAATTTTTTGGGTTTTGAGAACCCAAATCATCGATTTCATCCAAAATTTTGATCGATTTATGATTAGAACTTAGATCTATAAATATTTCATCTTAATCTTGCTTTTGAGATTAAGAATCTCGAAAAACCTCAACAAATTTTCTAGGGTTTTTTTTATCTGAAATCAAGAAATATCTTTATCTTTAACCCTACTCGAAAATCGGTTTTCAGATTTGGAATCAATGTAACTATCTGTTTAATACCCATAGTTTAGATTTGATTTTCATTAGTTTTCAATTCACGATTTCATCTGATGATCTTTCATTTGTTCTTATTTAAACTTCAAAATCTAGTTTAGTGAAGTATTAGTCTTGTTGTAGTATTGAGTTAAATATTTTATTTGATTGAAAATCTAGCTTGATTATACTAGGTTTTGATAATGGATTTAAATATTTATTTGTTGTCTTTTTTCTTGAGAAAACCTCTAAGTTCCTATTTCTTTAATAAGGGTTTTTTTTCTCTTCAATTGATATTTCAAAAGTTCTGCAAATGGAATTGAAACCCTTTAAGTTTTGTATCTTAACCCTGCTACTGAACTATGTTTGAGCCTTAATGGTATCTATGATTTTTGTGAAGATTAAGTTATTCCTGCAACAATCGAAGTTTTGTTTCTTATTTATAAAACAAACCTTGCACGAAGTTTTTAAACTTGCCCTCGACATGTTTGAGAAAATGATTCAAAGAACATTAGATTTGAACTTGTTTTCTATTTATTGACTTGGGACTCATATTTTTCGATTCGAGAAATAAGTTTTAATGTAAAGTTGTTTACTGTTTTTGAACTTGTTTAATTTGCTTGAGCTTTAATGTTGAGTAGCCAATAAACAATAAACCCGGCTTGGACGTTATGTTGTCATCAATTTGAACACTTGTTGAATGATCAACAATGCCTCTCCTCGAGTGAATGAGTGCACACAGAGTCTCGCAGTCTCAACACGTAGAAGTCTAGCAGTCAAGCCACTTAGCAGTCTAACTCCCTCACAGTATCTACCACTCACATACTAACAGCCTAGCAGCCTTGCAGTACTAGCAGTCTAACAGGTTCGCAGAATCACATACTCGCAAGGCACTCATGTCACTGCCATTGATGGGGCATTAAAGAAGGAGAAGCCATTTCAAACAACAACCAACAGAGGATCCTATACTGCCTTTGCTACGTACTTGCTGCTACCTGTATACCATTGTTACTTCTACTAAACACCGGTATTGCTGCCGCGATGTGAGGAGATCAACCAAATGCAGACCAACTCAATACAAGATGCATACCAACTCAATTTGAGAAGGAAAACAGCAGTACAATTTGAAGATTACACCAACAACATGGAAGAATTTCTTTGTTTCTGTACAGGTTCATGGCCTAGGAGAGGCAGTCTCATAAGGAGTCGACGTTGTTGTTTGTGTAATAGAATCCATTTTTGCTGAGAAGAGGCTATGTAACCGTAGCGTAGCGCATTTCATTTTTGCTGAGAAGAGGCTATGTAACCGCAGCGTAGCGCATTTTATTGTTGCTGAAAAGAAGTTATGTAACAGCAGCGTAGTGCATCTCATTGTTACTAAGAAGAGGTCATTGTTACTAAGAAGAGGCTATGTAACCGCAGTGTAGCACAGTCCAGACTTACTTCCCATAACTCAAATGACGATGTTTGCATCCGTTGCTCAAAAGTGATGATATTAGTATCGAAGAAATTTTTTTGCCTTTGTTTTGGGCAGAACAATAGCATATCTGACATGCACTACCCAAATAACGAGTATACTGAGTTCGAAGTTCATAGCCAACTTTTTTATCTGCTAAAGTTGTTGAGTGCACCTGATGCATCACGAAAGTGACCAGAATTTGAACTAAAGTCAGACTTATGCAGTTCAATTGCCAATAAAACCAATTCAAGATTAAAAGATAGATGCTTGAAACATTGCGGGATATACAGTTCAAGAATGCAACTGTAAACCTTCCAAGATTCATGGAAGCAAAGGTGAAATTCCATGCTACAAAGGATTATAAGTGATGGGAAGAGGTAATATCCCATTGAGAAGCAACAAATTAGTTCAAAAAAGTCAGCACCAACTCAATTCTAGAAGAATTTAATCATCGTTAAGTAACAGGAAAGAAACTTTCACTCCCACAACAGCATATTAACAAATCAAAGTACTTAGTCCTTGGAAACCAGTCTCACTGCAGCAAGATATAGTAGAATTTTCCCAAGTCTACAACTCTCTTGCACAAGTAGTCACCTGTTGAAGCTAAAGGAGAAATCATTTCAAACAACAACTAATAGAGGACCCCATACTGAATGCATGTACGACTGATAGCAATACTGCACACTTGCTCCTACTCCAGCTTATCAACTCTATACGTAGTCACAAACACATTCAGACTTGCAACAATGCAGATAGCGATACAATGGACCTAAGCACCACAGAAACTAGACGAACACTCTAAATTAGGTGATTTAAAAGATGTTCTTGACCCGGAGATGATCAACCAGATGGTTACCAAAGATGTCATCCAATCATTGCCCATAATACTTTATCATTAAATCATTGCCTTCAATCATTGACCCATTAAAACCAATCATTGCCTCATTGAAACCAATTATAAACCAATCATTCCCGCATACTCTCGTGCAATCGTTCCTGCACACTTACATCATTTGCATTTCCACCAACATTTGCCTGTAAGCCAGCACCATTATTTGTCCGCAGCACTTCCATCCCGCACCCGCGACACTTTAGCGCTTCAATCTTTTGCCCGCACCATCTTTTACCTGCATCATTTTTTGTTCGTATCACTATTTTGCCCGCATCAAATTTAGACTAAAGTCATTTAGGATAAGATCAACTTTGACACGTGGCGGACTTCATCAGCACGTGATGGACTTCATCGACATGTGGCGGACTTCATTGATACATGGCAAAGGGGCATGTTTGGCAATGTCATTTCTATCACCCCTTTATATACAATTTTAATGTGTTAGAGGAGGGGACTTTTCAGCTGGTTTTTCTTATGTAAGAAGGAGAATTGGAAAATCTTCTGTAACCCAAAAATCAGTAAGAACATCAACTTTCATTACCGGTGGATATAGACAAATCTCTGCCGAACCACGTTAAACCTCTTGCATTGATTTCAATTTCATTTTCTGTATCATTTGGATTTCATTTTTTGGTTGGGGGAATCATGAAAATGATAACCACAGTGGACATAGGTTTTAACACCGAACCATGTAAATCTTGTGTGTCTTTAAATTTATATGCTACTGTGTAAATCCTGACCAAAAAACTTAACTGAGGACCTTGATAATAGTTTAGAGAATAGTTATTTGGGTATGCTGTGGGATTTCCTATAACTACGTGGGTTATTTGAAAGCTCGGGAACCATAACCAAAATCGGTTAAAACTACATAACCTTGCGACATCCCATTAAATGATAGACCTTGAAAATATCAGTCTCTTATCAAATGCAACTAATCCACCAGATAATTAGAAATGATTTAGAAGTCAACGCATTGCTCGTGTAAGGCTAGGTGAATGGATATCTCCTAGAAAGAACACTCACCAACAACCATTTGAAAACTTAATATATTTTTGTAGGTGATGTCATGTATGTATGATTCGACAGATTATCTCAGATGGTGGACTATATAACTTAAATAACATAGACATCGTGACACCTACTCCATATGTTCAAGTAATTCACCTCAGAAGTAAACAATGTAGAAAAATAAAATGCACTAAAAGATCGGATGAATCATCCATGCAAAAGTTACATTTTAAAAAAAATTATCGTGAGATGATCTAAACAATAAATAATGTTCGAGTTAAATCATTTGCCTTGTGCAGTAAATATCCCCATCTATGAACAACAATCCCAATCTCATGAGACTTGGAGAAAAATTACTGGGTGTCAACAGTTTGTTACACACGATGAGAAATTACAAAATTTATAGTTTTAACTATCAAAGTTAATTAAGGTTTAGCAAGTATTTTTATTTTAATAGCGTGCATCACCACGACAATATGGCTAGCTAACATTTTTGTCATCAATTCATTTAAATATTTAACATTTTGGATTCTCTTTGCATTCTCAACTATGGCTTCTTCATCTTTCTCTCTTTCCTCCTCTATTTTCTCCCTTCTGAACTTTAATAATCTGATCATAGTCTGTATCCTTGTATTTACAACTGCTAATCCAGTTTTAGGATCATATTACAAATCCATTTTCAGCTTCGGAGATTCGCTCGCTGATACTGGAAATGTACTCTACTCCCAACCAGATGAAAGCGTCGGGAAATTACCCTACGGCGAGACCTACTTTCATCGAGCTACTGGTCGGTTCTCTGATGGTCGTATAGCTCTTGATTTCATTGGTATGTATCCAATCAGTAATTTTCTGTTCCTAACAATAATTTTGTAATAACATTTTATACTTTTGGCGACGCTAATTATTTTAAGAACCGTTGTTCTTAAGAAAATTTGTCATTGATATCCTTTGTATGTTTTAGCCCAAGCTGTTGGATTGCCCTTACTACCACCGTATTTAGGAAGTAGCAACAAAGATCTACAACAAGGGATGAATTTTGCTGTTGGAGGTGCTACTGCTCTGGATGCTTCTTACTTTGAAGAAAGAAAAATTGTTGTTCCTACCAATGCCTCTCTGGGAGTTCAACTCAAATGGTTCAAACAACTCTTGCCTTCCCTTTGCAATCCATCTTCAAGTATGTTTTGCTTTCTACTTTTTCTTTTTCTCCTTTATAAAAAGTTTTTAAAGCTCATAAAGTTAAGCAAATAATCGTCACGAATTGGAAAAGTAAAATAATTTTGAATTTTGTTTGATTAGTTGGTAATTTCTATGGTTACTTTTGATAATTAATTTGATCAATTTGCTAAATACAATTAAATTTTGATCACTAGATGATTGTCATGAATATCTCAAAACGTCTCTGATTCTCATGGGAGAAATCGGTGGAAATGACTATAATCATCCATTTTTCCAAGGAAGAGATCTAGAAGAGATTCGTACTTTTGTACCGGATATCATCAACGCCATTTCTTCGGCGATCAAGGTAACACAAAGAAATTGAAAATGCAATGCAAAACCTTCATATAATTGTACCGATAAGTTCTCAAATTGACGGTTGAGCATTCGGGTTAATGACTACAGGTTTTGATAAAGGAAGGTGCTGTGACGTTCATGGTCCCTGGAAACTTCCCAATTGGGTGTTCAGCCTTATATTTAACCTTATTCAAAAGCCCCAACAAAGAAGATTACGATGAGAGTGGTTGTATCAAGTGGCTGAACGAATTCTCTATGTACCACAACAGATTTCTTCAAAAAGAGTTGGCTTTTTTGAGAGAAGAATACCCAAGTGTCAAAATTGTCTATGCTGATTACTACAATGTCGCCATGAAGTTTTACCAGTCTCCTGAAATATTAGGTATGTATTCTTCTTCCATCAAATTGCCCACAGATGTCATCTAGCACAGTTTGCAATGTCTTGCCACTAATAACAATTGAGACTCACGTTTGAATACGGTCCGGTCCGATTAGTACCTGAGTTTGTCCTGCAGCAAAATCAGAGTACATATGTCTAAGTGCACTTTTTTTTTCCCTATATTATGCAGGATTTACGGGAGGAGCTCTTAAGGCATGTTGTGGAGGTAAAGGTCCATACAATTGTGACCAATATGTCCATTGTGGAAGTGTTGGTGCAAAAATTTGTGATGATCCGTCAACGTATGTTAATTGGGATGGAGTCCATTTAACTGAAGCTGCATACAAATTTTTAGCTGATGGTTTGATGCGGGAAAATTACCAATTCTTCTTTCCCAAAAACAATATCATCACTACTACTACTACAACCAATCGTAATCAAGCTCTCTAATCTAAATTACTTCATTGTATTCCAAGCTCTGTAAATTACTTCATTGTATTCCTTACAAGAAGCGGTGAAGACTGTGACGAGGAACATCCTCGGGGATTAATTGAATTTTCTTGTATGGTGAATGCTGACTTTGTTGCCTTTTGTGCTTGTAATTTGCTGTATATTGACACGACATTAAAAATGAAATTCGCAATTCACAATCAAACTGTTCTGTCAACACTAGAGACGGTCGAGTATCGAGACAATGCCATTTCAGTATCAGAAAGTTCATACAAAGTAATGTTAAGGCACTCTCAGTGAAGAGATTGACCCTTCAAAAATGGGCGTATGCCGCGCCGCTAAAATGCAGCAAGCACACGGTATTCTTTAGTGAAAGGCGATAGAATAGTTCGCTCTGTGCTTTCCGCACGGCTACGAGATTTCTAGTAATGAAATAGGAACCTCTTGTATAGGAACCAAGTGAGGGAGTAGAAGTCTGTTTAGTCCAATGTGGGACTATCATTTCTTATTTAGACAAATGAAATGAAATGACTGGAAATTGGACCAATACCGGCAATACGTGAGTCTAACTTGATCCAGTTACTCCAGTATGAAAACTCTGTGACTTTAGTTTTGTTGAAGTGAGTGCTGTGTGAGGGAGCTAGGATTTCTCTTTGGTGGCTAAAATCTCTTTCAAAATTCAAAATTTTACTAGAACAAAAAATCCAATCAGACCATCCATATTTGCCCCCACAAATCTAAAGACCCAAACCAATTTACACAGAGATAGTATCCTCACTTGTATCTATGTGCCTCCGTCCCCTAGCAGATATAGCCATCACATCCAAAGAGTGCTTTAGACCATCAGACTCAAATAGTGCATTGGTTTTCTTTGATATATTGTCATCACAAATGCACAGACATGTCCACATTCTACCATTGTTCGACTGGAGAGAGGAGGAAAAGGCGAAGGGATACAGAGCAATGGGTGCGACATAGACAACTCCATAAAAAATTGAGATAGTGTGTTCGAAGATACAATCAGTATAAATGGGTTGCCAGTCGAACAGTTGATGAAGAATACCTTCTCAAGGGTCTCTCTATGGATCTCATGTAGAAACATCAAGCGACATCTTTGTCTAGATTTTGTTAGACTAGTAAGTCCCGGTTTAATCTCTTTTTTTTTCTGGAACTTGACTTCGTTTTGTTGATTCTTTTGATATATAGCTACACTGTGATGGGTGGTTTTCTTTGTGGCAAGAATTATAAAAATTGGTTTCTCTGTCTTATCAAATGGATGGGAGAATGCTCAGACTCAATATGTGGGAGGTTGAAGCTAGGTTTATGCACTGAAGGGACATGTTGAGTCCGGAAAGGTGCTCCTGTCAATGAGATGTTGTTTGTCATTCGATGCACCTAGACTCCTACACAACCAATGGAGGCATACTGGCTTCTTTAAGCCGCATTTTCTCAGGTGATTTATGCACCTCGAATAGGCCCTTAATCCTCGTCTGAGTATCATTTTCACTTCATCTACTCGTACAGTCAAAGTTATTGCTGAAGTTGAAGCCTTTGCACTAAGTGCGGAGGATCTGAAATTCGTAGCCTCACAATTTTGTAAACTAGCAAGCAAATAAGGCACACGTTTAGGTTTTATTTTCACCATTGGGGCGCACATGGGCTGCGTGTTCTAGGAATTACTAAATAATCATATATTAGAGACCTGTTTAACCTCTAATCCTATCCCAAAACCCGGTTTAACCATTAATCCAAAAACAAGTTTTTGGATTAGTTTTTTTATTCACGCGTCCAATTCACGTGAGAACAATGAAAAACAGAATTTCAATATCCCATAAATACCCCTTTCTTCTCTACCATAATAGAGAAAATCAAACTTTCGTTTCAAAACAATTTTGAGATTCGTTTTTTTCTCTCTCTGGTTTTGTTTTTTGGTAGCTCGGATCTGTTTTTCTCTCTACTGGTGCTGGTGCTCTAGGAATTTAAATATTATTTTGAAGATCATTGATTACTGCTGCTGATGGGGATTGATGAATAAAAACAAGAGAAACTACTTCAATCAGCTCAATCTTTCTAAAATTTCAGATCCGTTTTTCTTCTCTGCTAGTGTTTTTAGGGTTTTGTTTGAAGATCGTTTTAGTGCTCTATAATCACCTTCATCTCCATCCAATCCAGGTATGTTCTATAATAAGTGATGGTAAAGAAGTGAAGCAAGTGAAGAAGAAGAAGATTCACAAATAGATCCATGAAGAAGAAGAAGAAGATATAAATTCATTAATTTTGGGTTTTGATTTATATTTTTTAATCTTGTTTTTCATCTGGATTTGATGCTCAATATTGAAAGACGAGGGTGTCTCTTAAAGTAACATGGTTTAATCGATATGATGTTATTTTTATTTGGTTTACTTCTTTCTTTTTTTCAAATCATGGTTTAATATGTACTTTTCATTCAGTACATATTGATATGTACTGTTAGATCATATATTTTTTCCTTCAGTGCAGATTTTCCTTCACTACATATCAATATATACATTTGGATCAATATGTACTACGAGATCATATATTTTTTCCTTCAATACCCTATTTTCTTTCAGTATATACCAATATGTACCGTGGGATCATACATATTTTCCTTCAATACCTATTTTCCTTCAGTACATATGAATATGTACTGTGGGATCATACACTTTTTCCTTCAGTACATACCAATATGTATTGTGGGATCATACACATTTTCCTCCAGTACATATTAATATGTACTGGAGGATCATACATATTTTCCTTCAATACATATTTTCCTTCGGTACATATCAATATGTATTGTTGGATCAATATGTACCGTGGGATCATACACTTTTTCCTTTCGGTGCATATCAATATGTATTGAAGGATCAATATGTACTAAATGATCAATATGTAGTGTTCTTGGCGACTAATAGAGATCTTCTTCTTCTTTTGTTCTACTACTTATTTTCTTCTTCTCTTTTGTTGGTAGTGCAGGAATAGTATTTTCTTCTTCTACTACTTCTTCTCTTATTACTCTTTTAATCTTTTTTGGGTTTTTTTATGATTTTGATTTTGTTTTTATTTGACGATTTTGTTTTTGTTTTTTCGGTTGATGATTTAAAGAGAGAATCAGATCTGATAAATGATTATGTTTTGGTTTTAATTTTAAGAAGAGAGAATTAGAAAGAATTAATGGAGGACGTGTGCTACGTGGTTCCCATGTGAGTTGTGAACAGTACACATGATGGGCAGGATCGTAATTGGAAGTTTTCAAATGGTTTTTGGACCTATGGTTAAAGTGGGTTTCCCGGGTGGACTAATGGTTAATACGGTCCGTTTTTTTTTGGACTAGTTAGCAAATTTCCCTTGCGTGTTTCATACAAGTTGTGTGGCGTCGGTTCAGGATAAGGAAGGAAGGTTGGATAGATCGTATTTGGATCGAAAATCTTATACAGAAAGCTGTGACTAGAGAGTTTCGAACCCTTGACCACCTCAGAAAAATAATCCAGAAACTTTAACTTGTGTGTTTTGAATCTATGTTGGGCTTTGGTTTAGTCCCACATTTTCCAGTTTACAAAACAAAAGTCTGAGCTACCCTATAAGTTCATCCCTTCGGGGACATCTGATAAAATTGGAATGATACAAAAAAAATTTAGCATGGCCCTTCTGCAAGGATAACACATACAAAATCGAGAAATGGTCCAAATTTTTTTAATTTTTTTTTACATCAATGTATGAGAATGAGAAAGACATACATTGTCATTGTCTCTTATTATGGTTCTTTTCTTTGGCTCTGGTCGTTCTTTTCTTCGGCTCCATCAGAAAAAAGATAGTTGACAGAAAGACTAAACTAAATACACCAATACCCCTCTTATTCCTTTGATCTGCCGGTAAGAATTATATCAAAACTCAAATTAAATTTGGCGAATTGATTTATATGCCTAAGTAGTTATTAAACCATATAACAAATATTCCTAAAATTAGTTACATTTGCCAGTAAGAATTTATTTTATTTGTGCTCCTTTCACCAAGAATAATTAATCCTTTTAGTGGAGAAAGAAACCACTCACGACCAATGCTTAAAATTACGCCTAATGGTTTTTGGTTCAGCAATCATAGAATTTAAAATTTATTTTGAAGGAATAAAAGCCATTAGGCCAAATTCCTATTCACCCATATTAAATGATTTTGTTTGTCTAGCCAGGTGACTGGACAAATAAATTGTGTTACTATGGAAGAAGCGGTAAGCGACTAGATTCTTTCGCTTGACATACAATTAGCCGTTAACGGCTACTTTCAGGCAACAACCACATTCATGCAAAAATGACCAAATTTCCTTCAACTATTCATACCCCCAACAATTACTTTCAACTCACACCACTCTTTACACAAATTTCATACTTTCTACCTATTTCTAAAATTAATTCACTGATTTCTTGAATTATTTAACTTTTAACTTCACAGTCGATGGATTGTTCTGATGATGGATCAGTTTAAAACACAACAAGAAACTTATGTGCGGGTGTTGCAACAGCTGGAAGCTGAATCTGATGAAGAAAGAGAACTTACTAACATTATGATAGCAGGAAAATCATCGGGGCAGATACCAAGAGCTCCTAAGCCAAAAAAAAAGAATTCACAAGAAGATATGCGTATCGTGGGCAGGAAGAGTACCACCTGAAGCTGATGCACGATTATTTCAATGTTGGTTGTGTGTTCTCTGATCAAGATTTTCAACGTCGATTCTGCATTGCCCCGACACTTGGTGGTAAAGATTATTGAAGAGCTTTGTCGAGTACACCCTGAATTTAATTATCAATTTGATGCATTGAATGTTAGAGGTCATAGTACGGAACAAAAGGTTACCTCGTCCTTAAGGACTCTAGGTTACGGTCTTCCAGCGGATGCTAACGATGAGTATCTTCGTATGAGAAAACAACTTCATACAAGTATCTTTCATTGTTTGTGAAGTATTGATTAATCATTTTGGTCCAACGTATTAAACCAACAGATACATATGTCATAGAAATATTAAAGCAAAACCAGGATAGGGGATTTCCAGAAATGTTAGGGAGTTGCATGTATTGAGTGTGGCAGGGATTTCCTATGTATTGGAAATGTCAATGTAAGGGTCATTACCCAAAACCAATTGTTATTTTAGAAGCTTCCGCTCCTTATGATTATTGGATATGACATGTTTTTTTTTGGTCTACCGGGCTCACAAAATGATATAAATGTTCTGCACAAGTCGCCTCTGTTTGAAGACCTCACGTATGGAATTTTCCCCGATATAAATATCAATGGGAACCAGTACACTCACATGTATTATCTAGAGGATGTAATTTATCATAAATGGTCTACCTTAGTTCCAGCATACAAGCATCCCCATACAGGCGATGCACGTCGCGCAATTAGGTATTTTAACACGCAGCAAATGGCTTTGAGAAAGGATGTGTAACATGCATTTGGAATTCTGAAGCGGAAGTTTGCTATCATTTGTGTACCATACAGTGGTTTAAGTCCTCGTGAAATACATAAGACTATGCTGTCGTGCATCATTATACATAACATGGTCATTCAAGAAACCCGGCGTAATAGGGATTTGACTAACCACCCTGATGAAGATTTGAGGCCTGCGGTTATACCAGCAAGAGGGGTAACTGCAAGGAACTTTCATCAAATGAATAATCACATTCAAGATGCAAATTTTTACAATATGTTTAGACAAGACCTGACTGCGAATTTTTGGGCCGAGTTTGGAAGAGCGGGCGTTCGTATGTGAAGTTATGTTCGATTTGTTGTTTTTAGTTTTTAGTTTATGTACTAATTTTTAGTTTCAAGCAATGTATGCCCTTTATAGCATACCATTTAGCAAGATCTTTTCTAATCTTTGAGAGGTCAATTTTTTTAATTGGGTAGTTAACCATTCTATTAGTCCTATCAAGATCTTTCTTAATAATATCTATGTTATTGTGTATATTTCCCAAAACAATTCTTATTCCAGAGTATCAATATATTTTTGACAGAAGCAAGTTTTTTGTTAACTTGACGAGCAGGAGATCCCTTAGCCTGAATTTGTCAACTTTCTTGAATTAGTGGTTTGCAATCATCGTGTTTTATCCACTCCCCAAAATACTTAAATGGGATAGCCCCATAATTCCAATGATTATAAGTGTTTAGTCTTATTGGGACATGATCTGAGGCAAGTGGTCCTAGATGGTTTATGCTAGAGTTAGGAAATTTCTTATTCCATTTATTGTTAACCAAGGCCCTATTCCATTTAGAAAATTTTTATAAGGATAAAAGTCGAGATATCAAACTTAACTCTAGAGGACAAAAATACAAGATACTTTCATAACAAAGCTAAATAGAGATTTCGAAGAAATGGAATTGAAATCCTTAATAATGAAAAAAAAATAAATGGCTCAACACTAGAAAGGATATTTTTGATTGCATAAAAGATCATTTTCATTCAATAGCCTCGACTGTAAACCCTGAATTAGACCATGAAATGCTTAATCGTATACCTACTAGTATAACACAGACTGATAATGATATGCTTTGTTGTACTCCTACGGATGAAGAAATAAAGAAAACTTTATTTTCCATAGAACCAGATAAAAGCCCAGAACTGGATAGTTTTCCTCTCAATTTTTTTCAACAAAATTGGGAACCATAGGCACTGACCTTATAAATATGGTTCAAAATTTCTTTATTACTGGTAATATCCAAGGAAATTAATTCCTTTTTCATTTCCTTAATCCCTAAGATTCTTAACCCACTACTCCTGCTGAATTCAGAATCATAGTCCTTACTAATACTTCTTATAAAATAATTTCTAAACTAATTGCAGGCCGAATGAAATGTTTGTTAGGGAAAATAATTTCTCCTTATCAATCTGTTTTCATTCCTGGAAGGCAGATTCAGAGAACATTACTTTGGCGCATGAAATTATTTATAAAATAAAAAGTTCCAAATCTAAGAAAGGCTTTATGGGATTAAAAATCGACATGTATAAAACATTCGATATAGTCGAATGGGATTTCTTGATCAAAATAATGATAAAAATGGGATTTAACAGTAAGTGGTGTTACTTAGTTCACCAATGCATTTCAACAACTACTTTATCTGTTTTACTTAATGGGTCTCCTACTAAGTTCTTTATGCCTACTAGAGGATTGAGACAAGGAGACCCAGTCCCTCCTTATCTTTTCTTGTTTGTTATGGAAGCTCTTTCCAGCACAATCCTTCATGCTGAAAATTCAGGTTTGCTGAAAGGTATAAAAATTGTTCACCAAGCTCCCCTTATAAGGCATTTACTGTTTGCGGATGATTGTCTTTTATTCTGTAAGGTTAATGAAAAATCGTGTCTTAATCTTGTTAAAATGTTTAAATACTTCGGATTAGCTTCTGGCCAACTAATCAATCTAAGTAAGTCAGAAGTATTTTTTAGTCCTAAAACTGAAACTAGCCTTCAAAATGAAGTAAAAGAAAATATTAGGAGTCACTTCTACACCACTACAAGATAAATATCTAGGTTCACCTTTATTTACCAATAGATTAAAAATTCAGTGTTTTAAACCTTTGGTAGAAAAAATGAAACAGAGATTGCAGAGTTGGAAATGAACTAATTTAAACAATGCAGGGAAAACAGTTATGATTAAAAATGTGACTTCTTCTCATTATGCGTACCAAATAAACTGTTTTAAGATTCCAGTTAAAATATGTAACAACATCACTAAACTCCAAAGAGATTATTGGTGGGGGGAAATAAAAAAGGTCTTAATTCAAGAGGTAAAAAGGGGGTATGTTTGTAGAATTGGAACTCAATTTGTAAATCCCTAAATGAAGAGGGATTGGGAATTAAGAATGTTAAAAACTTTAACTAGCTATGATATCTAAGATGGGTTGGAGGTTAAAAGAAAATTCAGATTTTCTTTATGCCTTAATCCTCAAAGTCAAGTACTATCCCAACAGTGATATCCTTCACATAAATATTGTTCCTAATAGGAATGATAATTGGATTTGGAAAGGAATACTAACTGGTATTCAACAGCTAAAAAAGTTTTGTTTCTGGGAATTAGGAAATGGAACCAACATTAAAATATGGGATGTGATGTTGTTTAGAATACCCTATTTATAATAACCGCAATCGCACGGCGTCTAACTAGTAGACATCGGCAAACACGGATCGAACCCACATGGAGCGGGGACAATATTGCAATCAATATCTCTAATCAACTAATCAAGAACAATATTTTTGGATTTTTCGGAAATTCAGAACAAAATAAAATAAGAAATAATCCTAATAATAAACAAAGTGGGGAGTGGGTTAATAGAGTTTTTGATTTCCACCAATTCAATCATATAAACTATACTAACCTCTAAAATATATTCCTTGTATTACTCGAGACAAATATCGAATTAATCTCATGTCTCGGAAGATGATATGTTAAATTATTAAATATTTTTTCTCCGTTGTGATTTCCTTCGCTTCATAGGTAGTGATTCTAAAGCATTACATATCAATCCTAAAGCATATCACGTCAAAGAACTTAACCAAAGCACGCAATATCAATTGAAAAACATAAATAATCAAGAAAATCACATGAACGATTAAATACCAAGCTATATGAAGTGAAATCACTAGTCAATCAAATCATCATTAGAAATATCATTGTAGAGTCTATACAATTAAATTGGTTTCTATCTAAACCCTAACAAGTAATTTAGCAAACCATGAAGATGGATTTCTTAAAACCCATAAAAACATATAACAAACGTAAAGAGAAAAGTTTAAACCCTTTTACTACTCTGCCTCGTTTTCTGTTCCTGCCACCCAACAGTCCTTGTCTGTCTGTCTCTGTGTCCAGTACTGTTCCTTTGGTTACTATCTTCACAACCGCCTAACCAACCTTCCAGACTGATCCCAAAAAGAACCCACCAATTGTCCGCTTACCAACTGCCTGAACAAAAACTGTCAGACCTCCTCCTACAGGCTTTGTCCCCCACCTTCTTCTTTCTCACGCCACCTACAAAAAACCGCCACCAAACTTCCACTTTCTTCATTGTCCAGAACAAACTTCCCTTAATATCTGTCCGCCTCCACCTACTTCTTCCCTTTCTCCCAGAAACAAAAAGCAGTCGTCAGACCTTGTCCCCCTCAATCCTCCATCTCCTCTGGATTTTCTTTTCTTTTCTTTATACTCCTCACAGAAACTGAAACCCATGTGTTCACCTTCCAAAACCGAGCCCAATACCACTTCTTCTCAGCCACGTCCCCATTTTTTTTCTCTTCCTTATGCTACAGACTTTGACAGCCTATGTTTCCAGCTTTCTTTATTCTGACGCCCCACTCTTTTATAGTCTGACACCACTTAGTCAACGTCACCTACTCCAATCAAGTGACTTCAAAAATTGGACAACACCTGACAACTTTTCTTTCTCTTTTTATTACACTTCTTCAAACCTCTCTCAAGTCCCACCTTCACAAAATCAAGAAAGCTAAGCCTCTCTTTCTTTCATCGAACCCAACACCTGCTCATTTTCTCATACTCCTTTTCTCACCGTACATCAACAAAGTATTATCACATTCTCCGTCCAAGACTAGGTAAGTCCGAGACTATAAGTCAGTTCGAGACCATATCATGCCCTTTTAGCCATATTCCGTTAATACTTTGGGTTTTACGTATACCTCCTATTAACGCACAAATAGGCACTAACAAATATAGATAAAGCGATAAAAATGTATGAATTAAGTGCTTGTCAGGATGATTTCTGGATTCCAGAAAGGATACCTTTTATGAAGAAACCTCAATTGGGAACTGATGATCTCATTACAGTCAGTGATCTTATAACCATACACCATACTTGGGACTTAGTTAAACTATCTAAATGTTTTGATAATGAAACCATAGAGAAAATAAAGAAAATAAAAATACATGTTGTTGATAATGATAATAGTCCTCATTTGACCTTAAACCACAAAGGTATGTTTTCTATGAAATCATTATATAACCAAATTAATTCTAATGGGAATGCTCACCAAAAATGGAACATGATTTGGAGTATGGATACCACTCCTTTTGTAAAACATTTCATCTGGAAGGCAGCTCATGTTATTCTCCATAACAGTATGAGAGTAGCGGCTATAATCCTAGACATAGATACTACTTATAAATCTATAATGAAGGACAGAAATATTTAACACATCTTTTTCTTCAATGCAATTATGCTACTCAAGTTTGGATGCATTTTAACTTTACTATGTAGTTTATTCTTAATGGAACAACTACTTTTCATGACTGGCTAAGTGATTGCTTTGAAAACCTAGATAGAGGAAACTATAAAATAGACTGGATTGTGCTTTGTAGCATAATAATATGGTACATTTGGAAACCAAGGTGTAATATAGTGTTTCAAAAGTAAAGTCAGAATAGTGCTATCACAGTAAAAAATATTTTAAAGTTTACCAATAGCTATAACAATGTCAACAAAGCAGGTTATAACATAACGCAATATATGTATTACGATCCACACAGTGATAAGATTCTTCAGTTTACTTCTCAATCAATGGAATGACCAACAACAACTATGGCAATGAAACAAAATATTGCTTTTACTATGATGAATTCTACAACAAAAGCAGGAATTTACCTAACTTTGTGTGATTTTACAGGAACAATCAGAGAAGCTACAGATTCATATGCAGATTGCTCCACCAGAGAAGAATTAGAGAAAGCTGGAGCGGATGCAACGTTCTAATGGGAACAGAATGGAGTGGCCACATTATCTCTTTCAGGAGCGACTCTGAACCCGCTCTTCTATTGTTGATAGGAATGTATGCTGAGGCTAGACAACAAAGATACCATATTAGTGAAGATTTTGGAAACAACATAAAGTTTCATGTAAACTTTTTAGCTCAAGATTTTAACTTAGTTAGGAGATCCCAAATTATCTGGGCAGCAAAACTTTCTATTTTTTGTAACAAATATGCTATCACACGTAACTGGATAGACAATGGTTTAAGAGCTATGTTAATTTACTTAAATATTCAAACTTGGAATGAAGATATAATGGTGTACTGTAATTCCAATTATGGAACTTATGGTACTTTTCTATCAATGGTATGAGGGAATCCTCTTTTTCTAAAAAAAAACAACAAAACAATGTATGCCCTGGATTTTCAAGTAATTTATTACAAGTTTTAATTTTCTGTATAATATTTACTTGAATGACGTGGATAAAGTGCAACAACTCTTTTTTTTAACAGTTTCCAATATGAATGGCGTGGAGTGCAATGGTTATTATTTCTAACCGTTGCCAGTATGGATGACGTGGAACACAACGGCTATTCTTGTAACCATTGGAAAAAATATAGCCGTTGGTGGCTCTCAACTCATCTCAAATATATATCTACCCCTCCTAAAGATAAATCACACATTCCACAAAACATTTATACATACTCTCTCACTCTAATTTTTTAAAATTTGGCTCAACCTAAGTTTACTCAGGAAGAAGATTCATTACTTTGTAGAAACTACGACTAGTATTCATGAAATGTTTTGCGTTGACACTGGTAATCCTTATAACCATAATATAGCAACATTGTTTGTTTGTACGATTTCAAAAAATAAACCAACGAGTAGAACAATTTATAGCTTTAGTTCGGATTGTCAATCAATATCGACTTAGGGTATAACCGGTAATGATATTGGTACGAGATCTTTCAGGGAATGGTGAAGATGGAAAGGAAAGAATTTCAAATACGAAGTTTGTTTCCACATCCTTAAGGAGTTCCTCGTTACCCGTTTGAATTATTAATGTGTTTGCATTGTTAAGTTGTTTGCACTGTTTTTACTTCCTTTATGTAATGCGTATTTCAAGTAATGGAAAAAAGATAACTTCATTGAACTAACTAGCTATTTATTTTAACTAATAACTAACTCTTACATCTTAATAATAATGATTAAAAAAATACATCTTAATTATTAAACTAACTGACTAATTATTATATTAATCAGGGACTTGAATCTCAACATCTTCATCATCTTCTTCTTCCTCAACTGGAATTTGAGGTTGCAATTGTTCTTCTAATACCTTCCTTTATGACTTTTCACATTCCAGCTGCCATAAATTTTTTTGATCCCCATTCATTATTGAGGTGTCCATAGAAATAATCTTATTCTTGTCATAATGGCTAACAAATTGCTCTTGAGAAATACGACTTTTTTTCAACTCCATATTCGTGACCTTCTGGTCAACGGATCTCTGTTTATCAGTTGTCCGTTTGTGATTCATAAACTCGGTCATGTTGAAATTTTCGGACCATCCTCTCTTCT
This sequence comes from Papaver californicum, assembly GCA_023531435.1. Lineage (NCBI taxonomy): Eukaryota > Viridiplantae > Streptophyta > Magnoliopsida > Ranunculales > Papaveraceae > Papaver > Papaver californicum. The sequence continues at coordinate 3,280,097 of JAJJMC010033111.1, read as the reverse complement.
GGGATAATTTCTAACTAATTTTGTTGTTATTCTTCCTAAACTTTTTCGTTTGTCAATATTAGCTACATTGAGATCGAAATTAAAGGGCAGTACTGGTGGGTTAGTCAGTGAAGAAAATGGTGAAAAAGATTCTCTTTCCACCTAAGTTATGTTAATTTATGTTTTATCTTGTTGAAACAAGAATGTAACCTAGATAAGCTAGTTGCAATTAATGATGGCTATTATGTTTAATAATATGCTAAGTTAAAATTATTTAAAACTAACTTGGACAAGTTATTGTTCAAGATGTTATGGTTATTTTCAGCACAAGCACTAATTACTAGAGTCTATAAATATTTTGCAAGAAGTATTAATTGTTAATATTTATATATATGGTAAAATCTGGTAGAGATCTTAAACATAATTGTGCTTATATTTTTATGAATAACCATAATGGTTACAATATCCTTGTCATTAATGCAAGAAGTTATCTATGGTAATATAATCCTACAAATACTAACTACAATAACAATATATATAAATGTTAGTATTGAATCTTAGGAATTTTACTTAGCTTTAAATAATTATAGAAACTCCATCTTTGGTAGTTACCCATAATACATGTTTGGTAGTTACCCATAATAGATCTAAACAAGCCTCAGTCATTCACTATAAATAGAGGATCTCCATGTAGCTCTAAAATTCATCTTTTACACAATTATATAGTAGTTGTTCAATCGTCTATCGTTCAGATCATGAATGAGACTTTGAAAACTTATCTTAGGGATCAACAAGTAGTCTTATCATAGTATACATATTGTTGATAGAGATTGAAACATGTATCTAGGTAGTATCAACAAGTTTGATCAAAACCTAGATTGATTGAAACTATCTTATACGTTCTCTCAGATATATTCTGAAAAGTCTTATCATAGTTATTATAGGTTATCTTTAGAGATCTTGTTGAACTCGTAGATAAAAAATCAAGGAGCTCTAGATGGCGTATTGAGTAGTGAGCACATTAACCTTGATTATTGGGCTTAGAGATATCACGTTCTTTTGATCTTAACTGAGTTACACCAAAAGGAACTTTCCTGGACGTTTGGTTTTCAAATCAAAAGAAAAATCTAGTCGTTAGGTTAGAAGACGGCTAACAATAAGTTGAGACTAGAAATTGACGTGTTCTCAATTGTTGAGAAACACAAAGGAAAACTTGTGTATTTATAATATCAAAGATTACAAAAGATATTCCTTAAACATACAAGTTATATGAAGATATAAAATATACAAAGATATATATTGCCTAAACAAAACAGGATATAACAAGGAAAGGTGGAGACAACCGTGACTTTGTTATGTCATGTCTGTCATATGTCCAATACCCCCCTGTTGATTGTCGATGACATTGAACTTAGATCGAAGCCGATAAAAATGATCCTTTGGAGTAGATTTCGTGAAAATATCTTCAATATGATCCTTAGATGAAACAAAACGAACATCAAGCTGGCCACTTTGAACTCTCCCACGGACAAAATGATAGTCAATTTCTATGTTTTTTGTATGGACATGAAACACCGGATTCATTGTGAGATAGGTTGCTCCCAAGTTGTCAAACCATAGAGTGGGAGGAAAATGAACAGAAAACTGAAGTTCTCGAAGAAGAGATTCAATCCGCATTAATTCAGCGGTTGCAATAGCCAAACCACGATACTCATATTCAGTACTTGACCGAGGATTGTTCGTTGCTTACATGAGCTCCAGGAAATGAGGTTAGAACCAAGATAAACACAATATCTACTCGTAGAACGACGATCAAGATGATTACCCGCCCAATCAACATTAATATAAGCCGAAAAATAAGCTGCAGATTTGGTTCGGGACGAAGTAGAATACCAAATGTAGAAGTATGATGCGAATAACGAAGTGTACACTTAACAAGAACCGAATGATCTTTTGTAGGTTTATGCATGAATTGACATACCTTATTAACTTCAAAGGAAATAATCGGTCGTGTTATAGAGAGATACTGAAGACCCCCAAGTAAACTCCTATACATAGTAACATCAGATAACAAGGGACTATCAACCGGGTGTAGCTCAGTGGAGGTGCTAAAAATGAGTGGTGACTGGTTTTGCCCCTTGCATGTTTACACGAACTAGAAGGTCTTCAATATAGCGACGTTGTGAAAGAAACAATCCACCAGAAACTTGCGTGACCTCTATGCCAAGAAAATATGAAAGACAACCAAGATCCTTGAGAGCAAACTTATTATGAAGAGTGGTCATAAGTGACAGTAGACACGCCATAGAAGAGCCCGTTAAAATTATGTCATCAATATACACCAAAAGAAATATAATACCCTCAGCCGATCGTCGAATAAACAAAGAGGTGTCAGAAACAGAGATGACAAAACCAAGATTCTGAAGGAAAGAACTGAGACGAGTATACCAAGCCCGAGGAACATGTTCAAGCCCATAAATAGATCTATGCAATTTGCAAACATAGTCCGGAAACCGAGGATTTCTATACCCAGGGGGTTATTTCATGTAGACCTCCTCAGTAAGAATATCATTAAGAAAAGTATTTTGAGCACCAAGTTGGAGAATAGGCCAATGGTACGAAAAGGCTAGTGTCAATTTAATACGAATAGTGCAAGGTTTAATAACCGGACTAAAAGTCTCACTATAATCAATACCTTTTTGTTGATTGAAACCCTTTGTAACCAAACGAGCTTTTGGATGCATAAAATTCAGTAAGTTTGGTCCATACCTATGAAGATGTTTGACAAAATTTGACCTTTGCTAAAATAGATGATGTGAGTGACGATAATATCCAGCCAAGTAATAGCCTATCAGTGCGATCCAAAAAAAAAAATTAGCGTTAGGAGAACCATTTGTGTTCTTAACCGGTGGACATTTGCTGGAACCATTAAAAAAACCTTCAAGATCATAACCTTGTAAAAATTGTGCCTTGTAAATAAGAAAATTGTGACCTGTGAGATTTTCCAAAATAGCTCCATGAAGTTGAGCAAAAAGGACAGCTGTCCAAGAAGAAGTAAAGCCTGAAGTTAACTCGGTAGCTCCAGAAGACTCAGATGTAATCGTCATTGCGATCCAAAAGAGAAAAAATATTGATCCAAGATGAAAAAAATTGATAAAGAAAACACAGGCCCTTGAAAACCAAGGCGTGTTCTCAATGGTTAAAAAATACAAAGAAAAACTTATATATTTATAATATCAAAGATTACAAAAGATATTCCTTAAACATACAAGATATATGAAGATATAAAATATACAAAGGTATATATTGCCTATACAAAACAGGATATAACAAGGAAAGGTGGAGACAACCGTGACTTTGTTATATCACGTCTGTCATATGTCTAATACAATAGTCTTCTCTACAGATTGGGGAGTAATTTCTAGGCCAGTAAAGGACGTCTGCTGGGGGATTTAGGAAATAGACTCAAAAAGGTTGTAGGCGCAGGGACACTATTGAAGCGGGGTAACTTGAAGGGTATACTCTGTATCAACTACACTAGATCGAAGTTGCATAAGAAACAAGAGTGTACCGTCTTAATTCGGTAAGTGTTCAAAACTGGACGAGGCCCCGAGGTTTTTCTGCACATTGCAGTTTCTTCATAAACAAAATTTTCCATCATTGCTTTTACTTTTTTTTTCCCGTGATATACTGTTTTATTTTTATAATTAAAAGCAAAGGTTGGTAATCTCTGTATTCATACTTTGATTTTTTTTCGTTTTCCAATAAGATCTTTTACGAAATATCAGATATAAGTTAAAAAAAAAGGGGTATATTCGGCACCCTCGTCTTTTCAGTCTTTATACAAAGCTGCAGGTATGCCTATTGTCAACATGATTAATTTTTTGACCAATTATCCTCGTCGTACTTGTATATGATTGGATAATCTCGGTTTTCATTGTTTACAAGAGTAGGTCCGCAAACAAAGAAGTAGGTATACCCAATGTAGTCAATCTCAGCTGAGATCTCGCCGAGATTTTCGGTATAGGTCCATGACCGACACAAGTCTCTTAATCTTGGCGAGATGAAATTTGACCGAGAAACTCGCCAGACGACCGACATTCCACCGAGATGCGACCGAGATCTGACGAGACAAGCTTAACATATGGAAATTTAGCAACAAAAAAAAATGCAACACTTAGAAACTCGATTTTTTTTACTTTTCTTAAAAATTGGTATTGTTTCTTTATATTTGTACAAGCTTAACATATTTAAAGTGTGTATAATGCTTGACATATATATTTCAGGTATAAAATTTGAAAATAAAGACGTCTAGATTTCACCAAGAATCTCCCCGAGATAAAGTTGTCTCAGTACCTCGGACCCAGCAAAGACAAGACCGAGATCCAAGATTGACTACATTGGGTATATCATCGATATTGAAAGTAAATTCATTCAGTAGTACATGACCATTTTATTCAATAAAAAAGATTTAGTATAACTTCTATAAAATAATAGGCTTGGGATCATCCAAATCATATTATTTTAAAGAGATATTACGCAATCGATAATTTAATAATTTATCATTTTATATATATATATATATTAATTTAAAGAATAATTCCTAATTTTTTGAATTTATGTGGTTTGATACAAAGCACCTAGGATGTGCAACTATTGACTTAATTTGATAGAAGTTTCTAGATAATGAACTATTAGAAATTGTAGAAACATCAATATTATACTACATACAATGTATTCACAAACCTTCACGTAACACAAATAGTATTCAAAGAAAAAGAAACCAATATTGAATCATATTTTAAGAAAATTTAATATGTATGAAAATTATTTTTTATTTTTATAGTGGAATTATTATTTTATATAATATTTGGGACCTATTAATGTTTAAGGAGAACTTTTGGAATGTATTATATTATGATATTATCAATTTTATTATTTTAGCATTAAGGATCCGAATCAGGATCATAAAGTTCTACTATTTTAACGAGAATATTATATTATCAAGTATTATATTGAAGAAGTTGTACATGTAAACTTATATGTATCTCTATGTATATTCTAATCACAATATGAACATACAATAATGAAAGCGGAAGCAATAAAATGAGATTGACTTTGTGTACCTCCAGCCATTGCAATTTGAAAGCTTAAACCGTCCTTGATTATGCCCCAATTGCTTAGTTGATTTGAACTTTGGTTCCAAACCCTCCTTCTCACTTTTAGATGGTATATATTTTATGAGAGTGAATTTGGTGACCCTTAATTTTCTGATTTTTGCTACCACTTCTTTTTACTAACTCTAGCCATCATAGATTAGTTGGCATGATAGGATGTAGTGGGTGGTTTTCTAAAATGGGAGAGAATAATGGGGAGTTACCTTGATCAATTTCAACTTCCCACTAAATGGATCACATTCTTTTTCCCTTAATTTTAGGCCATGTGGAAAAAGTCTAACATTCTCCCACTTGATCCATTTCACGAGAGACTCCATATACGGATCATGGCGACTAATCCTCTTTTAAGAGCAATAATTAATCTTCCATGTATAACAATATATTCAGTCTTTCACCACTCATACTTAACTTAATGAGTAAACCATATGTTTACTCTAGGTCAAACTATAATGATATTTCTCAACAAGATAACCAAAGTAAGTATGTACATAATTCCAAATGAGAAATAATCCAACTAAATGAAAGTTTCTGAGAAACATAAAGAATGTACTACATAATGGGACCAAGTCCCATCCTTACTACATGATCCTCGAATCCTTTAACATGCATGCCTTTAGTCAAGGGATCAACTATTATCATTTCAGTGCTAATGTGTTCAATGATCACTTTCTTTTTCCACTCTTATTATTCTTATCCATGAAGACAGCAGCTGAGTTGTCACAATACATTCTTATTGGTCGGCTAATAGAGTCAACAACTGTTAGCCCAGATATGAAGCATTTCAGCCATACACCATGTGAGGTAGCCTCAAAACAAGAAACGAACTCAGCCTCCATTGTATAAGTGGCCGTCAAGGTCTGCTTGGCACTCCTCCAGTATATTGACCAATCAGCTAGCATGAACATATATCCTAATGTGGATTTACGTGAATCATTGCAGCCACCAAAGTCAGAATCGGAGTAGCCTACCACTTCAAGACTATTTGTCCTTCTATACATAAGCATGTAATCCTTAGTACCCTTAAGGTACTTCAATACTTTCTTCGCATCCTTCCAGTGATCGATTCCTGGGTTACTCTGATATCTTCCTAGTACTCCAACCGCATATGAAATGTCGGGTCTAGTACAGACCTGAGCATACATAATGCTACCAACAGTTGAAGCATATGGAACATTTTTCATTTGTTCCCTTTCAATATCATTCCTGGGGCATTGGTCCAAGCTGAACCGATCACCTTTTACAATGGGTGCTACACTTGGTGAACAATCTTTCTTACCAAATCTTTCTAAGACTTTGTTGATATAGGATTCTTGAGACAAACCCAAAATGCCTCGAGATCTATCTCTATGGATCTTTATGCCAATGACATAAAATGCCTCACCCATATCTTTCATATCAAAGTTACTTGAAAGAAATTGTTTCACCTCATATAGCAATCCTTTATCATTGGTTGCGAGCGAAACATCATTCACATACAACACAAGGAAACAAATCTTGCTGCCACTGACCTTAAGGTATATACATTGATCCATAAGTCTGAATCTGTAGAATTTATGGCTTATGAAAATGATAGGATCATTATCGTCTCCAATATTATAATCCGAATCTCGCAGATACACTAAATAGTCACTAGAAATAGTTGATTTCCTTGCGCTATTAGATCTCCTCAATGGAACTTGTTCATCCTCACGATGAACAATTTGTTCCTTATTACCATCATGATCTATTAGATTGTTGTCAACTTGTGGAACCTCAATGGTTGGTTGTCTAACACGCAATTTAGCTTGAGGTGCGTGAATGACAATCAACTTGTCACTTGAAACAGTAGGTGGCAGTTGATCATTATCTTTTTCAGGAACAATATCCTGAAATTGATCACTCCCACTAATCAAGTCATTCTCAAGAAATTTAGCATTTCTTGATTCTACAATTCTAGTGTTATGAGACGGACAATAGAATCTATAACCCTTAGACCTTTCAGCATGACTAAGATAACCAAGTTGTGTCGAAGAACCAGAAACCTAATGACTAAATACATATCCAATGAAATGCCCACTAATAGTCCTTGGGTCTAGTTTCTTGTCCTGTGGGTTATACACTCTCACTTTATACGGGCATCCCCAAATGCGTACATGTTGCAAACTCGGTTTCCATCCTTTGAATAATCCAAAAGGCGTCTTTGAGACATCCTTGGAAGGAACCCGGTTTAATATGTTCGCTGCCGTCTTAAGAGCTTCTACCCATAAAAATGATGGAAGCTTAACATTACTTCTCATACTTCTCACCATGTCTATTAAAGTTCGATTTTTCTTTCTACTACACCATTCTGGTCCGGAGAACCAGGAAAGTGTATTGGGCAACAATCCCATGCTCTTGAAGAAATCTTGCAAATAGACCTGGTGCTTTTCCGTTCTCGGTGTATCTACCATAGTACTCTCCACCTCTATCTGATCTCACAATCTTAATGTGCTTACTACATTGTTTCTCTACTTCAACCTTAAACAATTTAAAGGCATCCAAAGCTTCGTCTTTGGAACGAAGTAAATAAAGATACATATATCGTGAATAATCATCTATGAAGGTGATAAAGTATTTCGGATCATTAGCGTTCATGACTGGACAACAAATGTCCGTGTGTATGATCTCTAATAGGTTTGAACTTATTTTGGCACCAATTTTGTGTTTGTTAGTTTACTTTCCCTTAATGCAACCAACACACGTATCAAAATCAGTAAAGTCCAAAGTACCAAGTACCCCATCCTTTACCAATCTCTTAACTCTCTCAATGGAGATATGTCCCAATCTCCGGTGCCACAAAATTGAGGAGTCCTCATTCATAATACATCTTTTTAACCCAGTATTAACATGCATAGAACTATGAGTGATATCATTTTGCAAATAAAGACGATATAAACCATCATACAAAATACCATAATCAATAACTTCAGAATTTCTGAGAATACTAAAACCAGAGTCCGGAAAAATTAAAGGAAATTCCTAAAGGTACAAGTCTTGAAACTGAAATCAAGTTTCTAGTGAAACCTGGTACATAAAATGTCTTTTCTAAATGCAAAATAAAACCACTACTTAAAATTAAACTGCATGTCCCAACAACTTCCACAAGTGAACTCATATGACTGCCTGAATAGATGTATTGTTCACTTCCCATTGGTTTCCTTAGGTTTGTCATACCCTGCAAGGTATTCGAAACATGGATTGTAGTACCAGAGTCAATCAACCATGTATTATGATTAATATTAACCATATTAGATTCATAAACAAACGCTAGAAAATTATTTTTCTTCTCAAGCCAAGTCTTAAACTTAATGCAATCCTTCTTCATGTGTCCCTTTTTTTTACAAAAGAAACACGTAGACTCCTTCTTTGTGCCTTGGTTAGATGAAAGCTTTCTCTTTTCCTTAATGTAATCCTTTTTCTTCTTTGAAGAAGAAGCAGTAGTAAGGTTCACCTTTTCGCCCTCTTCCATCCTCAATCTCCCCTCCTCTTGAACACACATGGTCATAAGTTCATTAATTGATCATTTATCCTTATGTGTGTTATAAGATATCTTAAAGGGGTCTGGAGGAAGAGTGCACAAAATGAAATGAACTAGGAAAGATTCAGACATGGTAACTTCCAAATCCTTAAGTTGGGCCGCAATATTCCTCATGCTCATGATATAATCACGCACACACTTAAACCCATTGTGCCTCATGGATGAAAACTTCATAATTAAGGTGCTAGCAAGAGATTTATCAGAATTTACAAATTGCTCATCAATGGCTTTAAGGAGATCTTTAACCTTATTATGCTTATCGACAGAACCCCAAATACTAGCACAAATTTTGGTCTTTATGAACATAACTGAGAGACGATTAGATCGATCCCACTTTTCACAAAGATCAACTGCATCTAGAGTATTAGTCTCAGTTATGCTAGGTGGTTCATCTTTCCGAACATCATAGTCGATATCCATCCACCCCAATTGTAAAAGCACTCTTTCTTTCCACACCTTATAGTTATCACCCTTTAATTCAGGAATGTCACAATTGACATCAGAAATGCTTCCAGTTAAAATTGTTGCAAAGAAAAATTTATACATGCTTATAAACAAAAACATTTGAGACTTTAACTTAATCATGATTTACCAATGCAAGTCATGCATAAATATATGAATCTAGTGACATAAAACTTGCCTGTGGGCTAAAATCCTACTCAAATTAGATTCATAATTACATGATGAAACTATTAAACCATATTCATTCCTTAATTCCTGTGGGTAGATTAAGGAACATAATTCAATATTTCACCCCAATTAATCATACAAATATAATAAAATTTCCTGTGGGCATATTTCATCAAATGGATATTTTGATTTTAGGTCCCATTAAATGGTACCTCTTAGCATTTAGGTCCCAACTTTGTCCAGCTTTGTGTTTAGGTCCCGGTCAACCAAATGACCAACGTTGACTACCTTGACCGTCCATTTGATGGTTAAAAAAGTGACGTTGTTTAGGTCCGTTAACGGCCGTTAAACATATGTTTTGAACAGTTGAAAAACCCTATTTTTTCAAAGTCTTCTTCAGGGTTAAAATCAGGTAGAATGTGCATGTATCCTCAGCCCTTTTGCTGTTACCAACCACATATCCACCTTTAGTTGGATAACATCCCAATAAATCATCCTCCATAGTACCTACAACGGAATACACATAAATATTAGTACACCCAACAATTATTAGTTAACAGGACCAATCACAGTCCAGATAATACATCAACCATTTAATAATACAAACACATAGTAATATAAAGAGAGAGCATTAATCAGTTCAGCTCTAATACCCTTAATCAGCAATAAGAAAGAGATAAGCAATTAAGGATTAACGTACTTAATCAATTAGAAGTAGATTACATACATTCAATAATTAAAATGAAGGAACAATACCATACCCAATAGATTACATATATTCTTGGTTCTACTTGAGATCTGCTACTACAGTAATAATCACATCAACTATAATGAGAAAAAGGGTAACATTTAATAATTTTTACTCTAAAAACCTCCCAGTAAATGGATGGGATTGAATCATTGAATGAACATACAAGAAAAAAAAAAGCCCATGATCATTCTGGTACAAGGATGGTACAGGTTATTGGTTTTTTCATGAGGTCGAATCATGAGAATCATATCAATCTAGTCTACTTTTAAGAACATAAAAAGGGTTATATCACAGCTAATTCGTGTAACATGTAATGAATCTTTTCTGTTCTTAGAGTTTTGGACTTGGGAGGAGTGTTCCTGATCATGATTTTTTAAGTCTTAATCACAGACTGTATTCTTAACTAACACTCAGCTGCCTAGAACAATGATATGACTTGTTTCTATACAGGGTTTGTTCTTGGCAAGAGCTACACCGAACCTAACTTTGAAGGCCTTGGGACGCATAACATACACCACAGCTAAGGCAAAACTCTGATATATTACTTGGCAAAGAATACATTCAGGTTCTAAGGCAGAAGTCTAATTACACTTAATAAGTGTTAAAACTAAAACAGAATACACACCAAGCATAGGTTCTGGCAATCGATCCATACAATGTCTGTCCCTACTCGTTCCTTCAGTGGTAACAAGTCATGGAAATCATTCATAACAAGGAAAAAGAAAAATTAAGTCAATTCAGACATACTTGGACACCCTAATTCCCAACAAACAAAAAACAAATCAAAAAATAAACAAAATCCTACTACTAAACATCATTGGAGTTCAACCCAACATGGCAAAGAAGGTAAAAGACAGAATGATAAAATCGAAAAAAAAACAGAGACAAAAACCAAAAAAAACCTAAATTATTTATGGGTAAAAACAAAACCCTAAATTACAAAAAACAAAACAAAATTACTCTATTTTAAACTATAGATTCCACTATTATAAAATATGGGTATTCTTCATAAAGAACTAACTTTACGAAATCCCAATTTTGATTAACAAATTTAAAGTTCCTACAACTTACCTTTCTGACCTAAAATCCACAGCACCTTTGAAATCCACTTTAATTCTTTGATTACCTTGTTATTTGTTAATCAATCACCAACAAACCCTAATCCTCAAAACATAATGGAATCAAACCTTTGAACTCCACTGTAACTCGGCTGCCCTAATTCCTTTCTCACCATTTTTAGACGAAAGAAAAAAGAATGGAATCAAATCGATTTTCTGTTTTCTATCATTTGTCAATTCCATCTCGACCGTCCAACTTCGAAAGGTTAAGATTATGCCACGTGTTTAACGTGGTAGAGTTAGTAAACATTTCAAAAAATGGATTTCAGTTGGTCATTTAACTTTTTTAACCATCAAATGGACGGTCAAGGTAGTCAACATTGGTTATTTGGTTGACCGGGACCTAAACGCAAAGCTGGACAAAGTTGGGACCTGGACGCTAAGAGGTACCATTTAGTAGGACCTAAAATCAAAATAACCCTTCATCATATTACATATGATTAGTTACAAATTTATGTCTAGTTTCCACATGTGATTTCCTAAGAAAATTTTAAATAACTAGAGATGTTGTGGCTACTCTCTAATTACTAAAATTATTAAATCACTTGACATATTTCTTTAATCTTTGTTCATGTACAATCTTAATGGTCCCTAACCGTATAAGTCTAAGAACCTTCATTTTACTAAGAGCGGTATGCAATCAATACGCTTAGTATATTAGTACCTACCACTGTGCACTTAATATAATACTGGTGGCATACTATTTATATACTAGTGGCACCATTTTCTTAGTTCACTTTAGTGGCGGTTGTACATATGGTGTTGTGTTCGTGAATCGTGATGTCGTGGATTCTGTGCGGTAGTCTTGCTGCCATTCTTACCCAAGCATCCATGTAGTGATGCTCATCCTATCACATGAGGGATTATTGCTGGCCTATTGGGTATCTAAATTAAGTTCCTGATTCTTTGGTGAGGCATTTAACCTTTCCAACAACCATATATAATCCTAATATTAAAGCAGAACAAAAGTGGTTCCAATATGAACTGAATTAATTTGAATGATGTCTGACCTGAGTTTGATTCCTTAGTCTAAATTATAGACATGAATATGACCTTTCTCTAATTGCACAATGCACATTAAAACAAAATAAAATTGTCACCAAAACAATGCTAAGTACAGAAAAGTACTCAGAAATAGCTAGACCTGCACTTGTATCATTTCCATCAAAAACAAGTAGATGTGCCTAAATTGACATCTTCACATGCATATGGAAGGGTTTTTATGCGTATGTGTAGGAAGAAGATTAACGAAGCTGTTTATTTGATATGTAGAAACTGTGGATCCAGATCCAAAACCCTTGGATAAAACTGAGCATATTTGCCTGCTACCCAACTCCGAAAAGAAGAGGTCACTTAGCCTTTCAAGGTAAATTTAACGGGTCAACAAGAAAGAAGAACAGAACGACCTTTCAGCAGACAAGATATTCTAATAGTTACAACTCAAAATAACGAGGGGCGTTTTCATATCAAGCAAGATCGCATATCATGCATTTTCACAAAACAGAATCTTTATCAGGCAGTTTCTCAAACAACTCATGTGCATCGCATATCGCGCCATTCTCATCATACATTTTAATCAAAGAACTACCAACAAAGATATCCCTCTCAAACCCAGTAGAAACCACAGATTCATGAACCAATCTACCCAAACTCAAAGAACCTAAATTACTACAATCAAGGCAGAGGATTACAGGCTCTGATACCAAATGTAAACCTATATGTATCTCTATGTATATTCTAATCACAATATGAACATACAATAATGAAAACAGAAGCAATAAAATGAGATTGATTTTGTGTACCTCCAGCCATTGCAATTTGAAAGCTTAAACCGTCCTTGAGTATGCCCCAATTTCTTAGTTGATTTGAACTTTGGTTCCAAACCCTCCTTCTCACTTTTAGATGGTGTATATTTTATGAGAGTGAATTTGGTGACCCTTAATTTTCTGATTTTTACTATCACTTCTTTTTACTAACTCTAGCCATCATAGAGTAGTTGGCATGATAGGATGTAGTGGGTGGTTTGCTAAAATGGGAGAGAATCATGGGGAGTTACCTTGATCAATTGCAACTTCCCACTAAATGGATCACATTCTTTTTCCCTTAATTTTTAGGTCATATGGAAAAAGTCTAACAGTACTATATCATTGAGATAAATTGTTATATTTACGTTATTGATGCCCCATAAACCATCAAAGCAATTGTGTATTTACCTCAATGGTGTCCCATAAAACTATTAAAGATTTTATGTAATAGTGTCGATGTATCGAGGATTATGTACAACTCGTCTAACATTGCATTGCAGAATCTTAATTATAAGCTAGGGTCTTTTCCAAAATTTCAATATACTCTGCTAGGTCTTATGCGTTATGTTTGCGCACAACAAATGTCTTTAACTCTACACATGATATTCCACTTCCACAAGTTTTTTTAAAAAAACTTTTTATGAATCTGAATCTCATCTTCTTCACTCATAAATAATAGCCCGCTTCTATTTTCTAAGTTCGAGAAATATAACATGTGTGTAATACTAGAGTAGGTTGGTTCAGTTGCCTATTATGATTTATAAAGTAGTGAAAATCAGGGACCAGTTAACGCGTGAAACACTCCACCTGGGAATACGGTTGCAAAACCGAAATTTAAAAGAATTGACGGAGGTTTGCACAAGCGGTAAAGCATGTGGTTTAATTCGATACAACATGCAAAACCTTACCATCCCTTGACGTATGAACTAGACCGTCCTTAACGAGATGGTATAGACGCCAAAGAAATCTTCGGACTTTAAGCTTGTAATACTTTAACTGGTATGAGGCCTTACATTGAATAGTGATGAAATTCCCGCTTCCCATTATCCGAGAAAGGGGCTCTGGACATTGGAGATTCTGGAAAGGACACGTGACAGGACTAGATTGGATGAAACATTTTTGGGTCATAAAAATCTCTCCCGTGGCTGATTTTTCGAGATAAATATAATTTCACCACCTTCACACCAATTACTTAGGTGTATCGGGTTATGCTAACCTATAATGGGTAACGTTCACTTCTGATTTACGGTGACGGCTTTGTGTTATGACATCCAACGGATCAGATCATAGAAAATACTAATCCCTAGCTATTCTTTTTCCTCTTCGCTATCCATTTCCGCCAGTAACCAATTCCTCTCTCTTCCGTTCAACATTCCACCCCAAATCCTCACAGAAAACTAACAACATATGGAGGTTGGGTTACTAATGATTTCAGATCTTCCATCATCATCTCTGTTTTTACGGTTCTTATTATTTTTAACTGAAACCAATTTTTTTATAATTTGTAGGTTTGAGATAGGGCTTCTCAGATGGTGGTGGAGACGAAGAAGCATCAACTTATGTTTGTGGTTTTATATACTATGATAATTGTTTCGTCAGGTTTGCTAATAACTTCAAATCTTTCACTCCTTCGTCATACATAGGGTTTTTCTTTAATTTATTAATTAACGTACAATTTTAGAGTTTTGGTGTTTCATCCTTTCTTCTTCATTCTCACAATAATTTATTTTCACAGTACTTGATTTTGTTTCTATTGCGGTTTATATGGTTTTCTTAATTTGCACTCATCTTTTTACGAAGAACTGGAGATTTGAAAAAAAAAATAAACAAGTCAAATATGGATTGTTCACCTTCCTCTCACTGATCAAAACACACTAATTTTCTCCCAAAACTCTCCGCAGCTGCATACAGATTTGATTTTTTTTTTTTTTTTGTATTTACACTTTTTTTTTATATTGCAGGTGACCCTAGGATGATTCCAGTGTTGGGTTCTCTTTGAACCATTTGTTCCTAACTCTGTAAGATTTCATATCTGATTTCCAAACCCCAGTTTCCTTTCAACTTCTGTGTGTTTCTAATATTTATTGAATCTTAATGGCTGTTGATGTAGAACCGATAGGTATTGGCTTTTGGATTGTACTTCATCAATGTCAAAATATACTGTTACAGTTGTAATTAGTACTGGAAACGTAATTTTTCCGGAGAGTCATGCAAGGCATAAAATCTTAAATTGCAATACCACAAGGGTTGATTGATTCCCATTAACATCATGTAATTAATGTTTTATTTTCTTGATTCCTCAATATTTTGTGCTTTTGAGCTGCAATTTTGGGTTATTCTGTTAAATTCGTAGTTGTTTTACCCAAATTTTCTTATCATGTTTGGGTATGACCATTTAGTTTGTTTTTCTTTGAATCTCTTTATTGTTTTTATTTTTGGAGATTAGTTGAACTAAAATTCATATATGTTCACTATTGCAGCAACAACTTTAACCGGATTCCACTTCGATGTGACCGCATTAGTGGGTATGGTTTCTAAATCTACTGGCTTATCTGCATCAAAGCATGTACCTTTGTGGGAGCTTCTTTGGTTATTGGTTGTTGCGAATATGTCTATCACAGGGATGAATTTGAGCCTTATGTTAAACTCTGTTGGATTTTACCAAGTTTGAATTACTAAGTAACAATATAGCTTCCATTTGAGAATTTGTTTCCATGTACTTTTGTTGTGTGATATTTCTTGAGTTTGCTTACAATTGGATATGTGTTTTACAGATATCAAAGCTGAGTATGATTCCAGTTGTTTGTGTG
This sequence comes from Papaver californicum, assembly GCA_023531435.1. Classification (NCBI taxonomy): domain Eukaryota; kingdom Viridiplantae; phylum Streptophyta; class Magnoliopsida; order Ranunculales; family Papaveraceae; genus Papaver; species Papaver californicum. The sequence goes on along the minus strand of JAJJMC010033111.1, from coordinate 3,264,271 downwards.
GTGGAGTGGCTCATTCACTGTAAACAATACTCAAGGGCGGTGAAGATGGTAAACACAAATATTAAGCTTATTTTTTCCTCATATGAGACATACATATAGTTTCTTCCTCTTTTCTTCCTTTTCCTCTTAATCGGTTTTTCCAATTTTCCGATAATTGCAAGCTTAAAAATTTTGTATACAATTTCGTTTTGAATTTTTTTTGTTATTGTTTCATAAATATTTATATTTAGGTTTCCTGTTTAGTGACTTCTTTTTGTTGCTATTGTAAGTTAATATGTTAACTGATGTCATATATATTTGATAAACCCACAAATCTTAGAACATGCAATAAACGTACATCTCTCGCCTCTTCTGTTTCGTTCATTGTAATTTGTAAAAATTACTGATTTGTTTTTTTTGCTTTTCCTGCAGGTAATATTTTACTATATCACGATTTTTACATACATCCATACTCTGATAAGGTAATTCTATTCAAAAAATAAAAAAGAGAGATTATGATGTATAATTCTTTTAACTTGATTTTTTAAAAGCATTTTAACTCGATTTGTTTTGATTCTTACGATGATGAACCACTGATGTTTGTTTCTCCATAATCTAATCGAAACCTAATTTATTCACCTTCATAATCTTAGGGGGTTTGTTCATTTTATTTGTTTGTTAGTTTTTCTCTATTCTTGATTTCTGATGCATGTGCATGGGGTTTTGCATCATCAACGGGTATAATCTTGGTTTTCATAATTATTCATTCCATCCATGTTTCTCTTCCAGTTTCTTTTCTCCCCTTCAAATCTTTTTTGAATTGAAGATGCAGGTTAAACATGCATCTCTATCAAATACCCCCAAAGCTTTCCATGGTCTCTTTTTCTTCTTTGAGATCATTCGTTTTCTGCACCACCTTAGTGTGTAAACTGAGAAAAAGGGTGAACTTGAGGAAGCACAAAAAGGCATGTTAATACCTCTAAGCTAATGACAGTTCTGCGTGACCATTAAGCTTAAAAATTCCAGGTTAGGGTTCTTCTTCTTGACACCTTTGTGTTTGATCTTCACTAACAAGAGCTAAATGGTTAAATTTTTTGTGTTTTACTATAGAGTCTTCCAAAGAGGACATAGCTGAAAGAATATGGACTTTTGACATCCTAAAAAAATTAGCTATTGTAAGTTAATATGTTAACTGATGTTGTATATTTGCACTGCCCCTTGAATCAAATTCTTAGTTACATATATGGGAGGGAGGGATATCTGTTGTGTCTTCTACGTATATACTTACGTCAACTCATTTTTGAACTTTCTCTTTACAACGTTCCTAAATTTGTTTTATAGCAATATAACAGGCTATAGCCAACTCGAAATGAATATAGAAAACCCAATATTCACTTGCCAAACCTTGACACATAGAAATTATGTGTTGCGGGTTCACATGACGCCACACACAATTTCATTTTAATTTGGAATTACATTACATGATGGGTTGCTAACCAAGGCAATAAAGACTGTATATTAGCTAATCAAAATCGAAACTACTTTTTAACACTTATAGTCATCTCCTCATCTCTGCAATGGCTATGATTGGTTTGCAGTTTACTTATGTAGCTGTAGCATTCTTCTCTAGAATTGTTTTTTTACAAGGAATGAGTCCTAGAGTTTTTGTGGTTTATAGACAAGCCATAGATACTCTTATTCTTGCTCCTATTGCTTATTTTTCTCAAGGGTATGTATGCTTTAAAGTTAAATATTTTCTGTCTCTTTGTCTCTGTACTCTCAATGTTCACTACACATGTACATGACTCTACACAGGAAAAAATCAGGAACTGCTCTAGGAATGAGGAGTTTTGGTTTGATATTTATTGCTTCTCTGATTGGGTAAGCTACTTGGAAAATTGAACAATCAAGTCAGTCAACGTTGGTCAACTACTTGACTAATTCCCAAACTAAATGCTGGCCATGGAAAGTGACTAGAATCTTTTGATTGCACTTCAGGGTAACACTGAATCAAAATATTTACTTTGAAGTATTGTATTTGACGTCATCATCCATAGCCAGTGCAATGGGGAACTTACTGCCTGTCATCAACTTTCTGCTAGCAGCATTAATTGGGTAAGTTGATTTCACTTTATATCTATAAATCGTCAAAAAATTTCTGCTCAATGTGTTAACTTTACCCCGAAAACAGATTAGAGAAAGTTGATATAAGAAGCTTGAGTACATTGGCAAAGATAGTCGGAACAGTAGTATGTGTCAGTGGAGCATTTTGCATAGCATTCATGAAGGGTCCAAAGCTTCTGAATACAGAATTTACTCCCCAACAACAAGATCAAAACTCCATCATTTTGCACTACTTCGACTCTTTTTTGACTGTTGGAGGTCCCAATAACTGGATGCTCGGTTGTTTTCTTCTTTTAGGAAGTTGGCTCATTTTGCAGGTATTTAAATTTTCTTCAAAATATAGTCTCTCATTCATATATAAATACTAGCAATTGAACTTTGATAGTCACAATTTAGCTCATATTTATATTGTTATTTCTCAATTTTTATAATTGATAATGTTTTTTCTTTATTTGTAGGTATTTTTGGTGAACAAGCTTTTGTGAAGAAATTAGCTTAAAAAGTGTTAAAGGCATTCTCATTTTGGATAAGGACACATGGGAGAATGGATAAAGGCACCCCAACTTTGGATATGGGCACCACCTTCTCAAGCGGGAATTTTCTCTTCTCTACTGTGAAGATTTTGTTACGTAATTTGAAAGATACTTTTGGGAGATTTGCAAGAATTTAAGGCCAGATCATCTTCTTGCCTAATTAACAAAATTCTTACACGTTATGGGAACTATAAAAACCAAATCTCGGTAAATATTTGATTCCCGAAATAAAAACAGAGGGAAAAGTAATCTCGGTAACTTTGGATTTTCATTCCAAAATTCACGTGATTCTTGTGTCTATCTTCGCTACAAAAATACTGAGTTTCAGTAACGTCAAGGAGCTGTGGTAGTTGATCAAGAATCCGTGGCAAAAAGTAATTTGCCACGGCTGGATCGACGTGAGAAATAGTTATGTGGCTAATACTATTTGCCACGATGCCAGCTACGGTTTTTTACTGCGTAGCTAATAATATCTGACCATTTACCACGGATTTCACCGTGGCTAATTAACAATGGGATTTCCTATGTTTTCAGCTATTAGCCACGGTTAAATGGTGGCAATTGCTCAATGATCATTTCCCACAGATTTCATTATTTGCTACTTGGCAATAAGCACATTCATTCATTATAAAAGAAAAAATACAAGAAAATATATGTATAAACAATACTTATTTCACTAGAACCATTCCAACAATAGAATCCATTTTCATTCATAATAAAAGAACAAATATTACAAAGTTGTTTGATTGATTACATTCAACAAAGGAAAATAAAAATTAGATACTACCAGTGTTTCAGCCAAGTTAATCTAGTAAAATAACATGAAAGAAAAAAAAACAAAGAAAATAACAAATTATAGCGGATGGATGCTTTAATATCCTTACTTCCAAAGTTAACCAACATATAACATCCGACAAAACCTTGAACTTATATCTTTTAATGCATCCTGCAACATGAAAATGGCAAGTTTGACATCAATGAGAAATAACATAAAACAATTGTGTATATAATATTCACAACCGGTTTAAATAGAAAGCATTCATGCACAAACCCATGTTGCTACTCAGAAACAAAAATATATAAAAAAAAGTCAGATTTTAAAGTCTTACTATGGATAAAAGAGCAAACTAATGAATTTCATCAATGAAATGCATGTCATCAGTCATCACTACCAAGGGGTAGTCAAATCAGAATTTTGAATATTTTCAGAGATTTTTTATTTGGGTGACTCAGGGAGATTCTCTAGAAATCTAGAGATTTCAAATAATTTTATAGGATTGTTTTAGAGAGTCTTTGTGATTTACAGAAACTAAAATAGTGGATTTTTAGGGAGTTTTTGTGATTTATAAAGACAATAAATGTGATCATTGTGGTTTTGTTTTATCACGGAAAAAATCAATTGGAGATGGGTGGAGGCAGACAAAAAACCGCAAATGAATTACTGGCAGTATTCGACACAGTTTTAATCACTATATGCAATAAAAAATAAATAATATACTCTTATATAATTACCTGGTGGAATGGTTTGTCAGTTGCTCTTCATTGTGGCCCATTCTACTGAGACCACCAAAAATTTTACAATATATATATATATTGCCCATGCATGTGTTCATATAAAATAACCCAAATTTCATGGTCACCATAAAAAATTCGAAAAAGTTCACATGGTATTTAGAAACCCAAAATTTAAAATTCTCCGCAATCTAGATTCCTTAAAAAAAACATGTGTATTTCTATAACTCGTTGTATATATAGTTAAGTCAGTTATAAGTAATGTATTATAGATGACTAGTATGTTAATGTTCATATAGTTGCAAAAGCATATATAAATGTACATGTAAATGGTTTATTTGAGGATAGTACAACGAAGTTTGATTAATCATTAATTTAAATGTTCGATACATAAGAGAGAAAAAAAGGCTCTTACAAAAATAAAATAAAATCAACACTACTTTCAAAGTCTCCCAAAATATCACTTATTTTGGAGAGATTTTTGTCATGCCTATTTTCTCATAAAAGTCTCCCAAAGTCTCTCAAAGTTACAAATCCATGACTTTGAAGTCTATAACCAATAACATGAGCATTTAAAGGACTTCCTAAAAGTCTCTAACCAATTACAAAGAGTTTTTGAGAATTTCATAAACTGAAATAAAGTCTTTATCCACTAACAAGGGTGTTTAAGAAACTCCTCTAAAGTCTCTAACAACTAACATGAGATTTAAGATCTCTTCGAAACTCCCTATAACTCTCAATCCACTAACCCGCTGTAAACCTCTTTATATAGGTTATATAACTGGGAGCAATGTCCAAAGAATAATCTAAGCTATTATAAGCAATACCAAATTGATAAGCTAAGCTATTATAATATATACAGTACACAAACCTAGAGCAACACCAAACTAAATATATTCATTATATTTGATATTATTACCTAACACAACTAACACGACGCTCTATAAATTTTACAGAATAATTGAGCATTTAATTTAGTGATATAATTATTTGTAATGGTTATTGATTACCTTAGATTTATCAAACAAGATCATAATTTTATAGTTGTTGATGTTAGAGGACGTCGGCCTACAAAACAAAATGCAATTAAAAAAGCTTATGAATGTGGATAGTACAATGATAAAAATATTTATCGATATGTCTATATATACCCCACTAGTCAGTAGTAGCAATAGGGCATCTATCTTTTTCTGTGATTCCTCATGAGCTATTTTCATCTCCTCTACAGTTTTATCCATCTGAAGACGTTCTTCTTGCATGTTGTTCTGCATAATAACATGGTCCTCTTTCAGTTTCTTAACTTCATCTTTGAATGCCGCATTTTCCTCGTTGTTTTGGCCAACATTTGAAGAAGATGACCCCTTAACTTGGTTATCCATTCCTGAGCCAACACCACGAATCCGACCTGGTTTCTCAACCCCTATAATTTTAGAATACTTGTCCCCGTTCATCTGATCATGAGAAGTGACCTCTAAGATTGAAATATCATTATCGGGACAATTCTCTTCTAGATCTTCCCTTTCTAAAGTTTCCATTTGAGCCTGCAATTCTAAAGTAAGAACAAATTGCAATAATTTTTAATTGTTAATAAAATATAATCTATATAAAATAAAACATACGCGATTTTCTTCAGCTATAGAGTTTGGAGTTTTCTCTTCTTTTACTCTATACATTTTTCGAAAAACAACTGCTCAATTTGCTTTCTTTTGCGTTGTCGTCTCTATCCGTTTATATACACGATATCGTTCCAGCGAGTAGTCATAACCACAGACAAAATTATCCTATCATAGATATGATATGGGAGATATGCACAGAACTTATTGATAAGAGTGATCATGTATCTTCTAAGCAATAACATGCACCACTAACACAAGATAAAATTCTTATTTGTATTTAGTTTCATTGTACTAGTAAATGATATTGATGATGAGAATGATGTGAGAGCATAAATGTATTGATTAACGGTTCATATTTTACTCCATATGATACACACTTGATTTCAATCCCCATCAAAAATCTGTAAGCCATTCTCTGTGTACATATAGATAATCAAGGTCTACATAAATATTAAATTTCAACATTAATTGTTACCTCTATCGCGTGGTTCATGAATGACTTAGTACCTTCATGGTGAGGCATAACCAAAATGCCATTCTCATTCTTCGTCTATGTTATTCAAAGTTCAAAAGCTCACAAGTTAGGAGTCGTAGTTTAACATTTAAATGCATAATTTAAACATTCTCACCTTGAATTCATGTGAACGCCAATATTTACACATATTTTCCCACTGAGTATCAATAACTTCTTTTGGACAACTAGCTCTGTTTTGTGCTTCAGTCTTTTCCTCATTGTAATGCTGCACCTTCATTTTACGTTTGTTTGCCTTTTGTTTTTCATGGATTTTCTTCTCCACCCAAACGTTGATCTCATCATAATAATCAAAAACATTATGCAATAATCATCAGTTAAAATTTAGTCATCAGTTACATAACTCCTACTGGGCATTCGCTCACCAAAAGAATATGTTAGTTAAGATAATACCTTAAGCTCTGCAATTGCTTCTTTAATTTTTTTTTATAAGTGCATAATTCAAATTTTTGAAGTGTCATTTCCTTATACTTATTTACTAGATTTTATGTGAATTACTGTTTATTATTATTACTTTTGTAGTTTATGTGTTTTATTAGGTTACATCTCTGAAAGAAGTGAAATTGAGCTCTACAAGGAAGAATTGCTAAAGACCCAGTGGACTCAGTCTATTCCAGGATTTCAATCCACCATTTTGTAGATAATTGAAATGCGGAGCCAATGCAAAAAGAATGAGGTCATTCCGAGTTCGTATGAAGAAGTTATGAGCAAAACCGTGAAACCAACTTGAATTTGGTATCTGTTGGGTCTTATTGGGCCTGCGCGGGAAGAGAAATAAGGGAAGCGTTTTGGGCTCGCCTTTGACGTAAAAATTAGGGGTTTTGTTGGTTTTTGAGGAGGTTAAATCTCCTCATTGGATAAGGAATCAAAAAGAAGTGGAAAAGGTTAATGAGACTAGGTTTCCTAATTGGATAAGGATCAAGAGGAGGTTACCAAAGCCTATATAAAGGGGAGCCTAGATACAATTTTGAAGACAACTTCTCACAGGTAGAAAACTAGGGTTTAGTTTTGCTTTTCAAAAACAGTTTATGGTTTTCTTTAATATTTTAATGGCTTTTAAGAAAGCTATGTCTAGCTAAACCCAACCACTGGGATAATGGAGGTAGCCATATTTCATGAATGAATGGTAACTATTTTTGATTCTTAATGACTTCTGCATTGATTTTAATTGATTTATGATTTTTCTTAGTTAGTTGTGATTTTGTTTGATGGTGTATGCTGGGACTTAAGAGCTTTTGATGCGCTATGCTTGTGATTTACAATTAATGTTTTAGAAATCTACTTTTGGCAAAAAAAATAAATTCAATAAAAGAGCTATAATTGTTAAAGAATCATTGTGGAAATCATTCAGAAGTTATTTTGGTGGAATCCTGAGTTCCAGTTCTTCCCAATATTATTAAAATCTTTTACTTATTTTCTAGTTATTAAAAATTATGTTTAAAAATCGAATTTTTACAAGTCTGAGTATCGAACCTTTTACCATTATTATAACCTTTTGATTTTCATCGTAGCACGGATTAAATACTATTTTGTTTTTAATATTGCTTAGTTCTATTCATGTCAACTAAGAATTATCGGCTATTAATAATGTTTACATAAAGTTCATTTTAATTATTAATCTATTGGATATTAATTATACAGTAGTTTATCGGAACTCTCATTAGAACGGGTACGGGCGAAGCCCGTCTCAGTGACATGAACAAACGGTGTAAAAAATTTGCGTCGGACCCGGTGCATAGCATCGGTTTCCAGTAAAATTTGGATCTTTTTCTAATCACCCGACGCTAACACGAGATCATCGTATAATGTACGAAATCATGCAATAACACGGGCAACTATAAACTTATTCAATTCAACTGAAGTTGAGTTTAACCTTTTCAAATCAGCTCTTACGGGGAAGAAGCGGACTTTGGTTTGTTGGAACGTGTGGGTAAAAATCTTGTCTACCCATGCCACAACTGGACATAGGATGTAATATTGGCTTGGGAGCCGTTTTGGACTAATCAAGGCTAAAATAGGCTTTCAGAGACTAAATTAGGCTGGGGGCAGCTGAGCTGGGTGGAAAATTTCTGGTCCAGAGGTGCACATACACTCACTCAAAAATTATATATAATTCATCGTATAATGTACAAGATCATCTATAATCATCTTATAATTTACGAGCGCCAGTATACTCATACAATTTTATAAAAATAAATTTAATATGCCTAGTACGTAGTATGGACACAAATCTAATTGTTTTTTATTACCACAAGTAAATAGTCGTATATAGTATAAATTTTTAACCGGCCACCACTCGATTTGTAACGGTGATCTCGGTTTTGAATTTTTGATATTTAATTTTTAAGTAATTAAACTTAGACACAACTCATAATCACGATTCTGACTCCAATTTACATGGAGTGGCGGCTGAGATATAAAAATTATTTGTCTATTCTTCTTTTCCGAGTATTTTGAGACAGTGATTTTAAAAGAAATAAAATAAGAATTCGGAACAAAATTTGTGATAGAGAAGGTGTAAATTAAGTTTGAGACGGAGTATTCATATATTTTAAAACAATAATCGTTTTGTAACAGTTGGGAGATAGCCATTGGCGGCCATAAGATGGTCGCGAGCAGTCATCTCAAATGACTTTTTGTCAATCCTACCACCATTTTACCTATCCAAGGGGTTACTCAAACTTACATATAGTTGGGAATTGGTTTGGTATTTCAACGTCATGCAGGTATTTATGAAGGGATCAAAGGGACTTTCGTAAAAAAGGGATTTTTAAACCAGATCGGGAGAATACACGGTTGTACGTGAATCTTTAAGATGAGAAAAAGTTATGAATCTCAAGAAGATGCAAAGTTAATGATTCAATCCATCACTAATGATAATCTCTTTATCCAATGGGACAACCAGAATATAATCAAGGAAATAAAGCACTTAGTCCTAGGATTTTATTATTGCAAGTTTACTTTTGTTAATAGAAATGACAATCAAGCTGCAGACATCATCTCACTAGTTCTAAAACCCAGACCGGCCGACCGGTTGAACCAGTTAAAAAACCGGTTTGATTTAACATTGATCCTGCAACTTAAAAAAAAACGTATTATAACTGTTCAACCGGATGAACCGGATGGTTCAACCAGTGAACCAGCTGACCCTGTTGGATTTTTCTGGTTTAACCAGTTCTTCTTTGTAAAAATAGTTTCTCGTTTTTATCAAGTTTAGTCGAGATATAGAAATTAATTAGAAGTTGCTACAGTAAAAAGAAAAAAGAAAAAAGGCAAGACGTATAGAAGTTGGATTTGATTGGATTATTCATTATTTTTACTCGGATATGGTTGCAAATATTTAGTTAGAAAACCCAAACTAGTTTGTAGAAGTTAAACTTATTTGATTTTGGATTAAAATGTCTGAATTATAGATTTCGGGTGGAAAAACTAACAAGTATAGGTTAGATTGAATCAAGGATATATTTTAGGGAAATGGGATTTGGATGATTGTGAGACAAAATTGAAGATTTATTTTGGGATTTAACATTGTCAAAAACAGAAAAGTGAAATCAGGTGGTGAATTTGGATTTGGATTATGAAGATTTAAGAGATTAAATTAGCAAGCAAACAAATTCTAGTATAAAGTAATCTTCAATTTTGTCTTGACTTAAGTTTGGATTTGGGTTTTTCCAGTAATGAAGCAATCTTCATCGAGTAGACTTAAGAAAGTAAGCTCTAAAGACTAAATATGTTGACCAGTACTTAGTTGGGAAGATTTAGTTCATATGAACTCGTTAGATAAGATCTACAAAACTATTCGATTGGGATTAATAATTTTCTTTTTTCTTAATATATTTGACCAGTAACCCTGGTTGAATCACTGGTTAAAATAGTTGAGCCTGATCTAGTGACTTTACCTAGTGACTCTACCGGTTTGTAGTTCGGTCCGGTTTTTAAAATATGGCTTCTAACAACGATAAATTATAAGAAAAAAATTAGATAAAAAATATTAATTGGGATCCATAGCATAAAACCCAGTATCGGTCAATTCTTCAACTCTAATCTCAATCAAACTGTTATTTTTGGGAGTCGATGAAGTAAAAATAAAAACTTGTTATTCTTATATTTATGGTAACCGCTAAAATATTTTTATGCTATTTTTTATTTTTATTTATTTTATACATTTTTTGTTTTTTTAAACAATATTTTTTGTTTTTTGTTTTGTTTTTTTTATTGAGTTCGGTTTGACTAGATTTTTATTTTTCTAGTCGAACCTCAATATGTTCTTCATATGCGAAGAACAGATAGAGGTTCATCTAGGAAAAACAAAAACGAACCTTAAATATGTTCTTCATATGCGAAGAACAGATAATGGTTCGACTAGTAAAAAGAAAAAAAAAACAACCGAACTTGGGTTCGGCTAGAAAAAAAATCGACTTAGCCGAACCTCAGTCTGTTCTTTATATAGGAAGAACTTATTGATGTTCGTCTATGAAATATATAAAAAAAAAAAAAAAATCAGGTTCGGCTGGGAAAAAAATCTGCTTAGTCGAATTTCAATATATTTTTCCCACACAAATAGATTGAGGTTTAACTAGGAAATATAAAAAAAACTATCCAAACCCTTTAAAAAAATATTATTTTATTTAAAAATATAAATAAATAAATGTAACAATAATGAAAATAAAATTTAAATAAGTAAACGGACAATTTAGTCATTTGCTCTCCTTCGAACACCCTTTGTCCATGTACAATGGATGGCCTAATAACTTAATAGTTCAAAAACACCATGGTCCCAAAAAATCGTTGTTCAGGTGAGTAGATGGCCATTAATCAAGAATAACATCTCAATTCAGTGAGTTGGTAGAACCACGAGGATGGATCAGTGTCTATCTGTGTGTAAAAATCATCTACGCTCAAAATTTTAGTGTGTTTCTAGATATTTAACTATCGTTGTTGAAAAAAAAACACTATCGTTGCTAGAAGATTAATGTTAAACGATTAGCCACTTTGTCGTTTTTGTTTTGAAGCATCTATTTGTCGTTGATTGCATTAGATAAATGATATAGTTACAAAAATTCGGAGTATCCAAAAATCTTATCAAATCTGATCTACATGGTCTTCGCCCTTGATAGAGAAATTTCAATCTTTGTCTGTCATTTTAAAAATCGACAGCCATAATTACGTAACTTTGCAACAGCACGTTGAATGTTTTTTTTCAAGCAATTTAATTCGTACTGTCTGTATATATCAAAAGTAGGTGAATCATGAATGGGTATTTCCTAGCCACAAAATTCACCAACAACCATTTCAAAACTTTATATTTGAGTTCGATTATGGCAAGAAAATTGGATTGTCCAAATTGCCAGTCTAATCATTTGGGGTGTGCAGTAACTACTGGATGGGCAGTTCTTCATCATTTGGGGTGTACTGAGACAACGTTAGTAGCAATCTTTTTATAGTAACTCTTAAAATTTCATACAAATAATTAAAAAAATTGGACACTATGGCCTCATCTTTCTCTCCCTCTTCCTTTCTTTTCTCCCTCTTGAACTTTATTAATTTGGCCATAATCTGTATCCTTCTAGCTACAACTGCAAATCCAGTATTAGGGTATTATAAATCCATCATTAGTTTCGGAGATTCGCTCGCTGATACCGGAAATGCACTCTACTCGAAACAAGATGAAAGTATCAGAAAATTACCCTACGGCGAGACCTACTTTCATCGAGCTACTGGACGGTTCTCTGATGGTCGTCTAGTTCTTGATTTCATTGGTATGTGTCCGATCATAGTGTTTTTTTTTCAAGCAATAAATTTGTGATAAGGTTTCTCAAGACCGTAGTCAAAGTTTTTCTCAAGGAAAGGAAATTATCATTTGTATAATCCTTGTTTGTTTCAGCCCATGCTATAGGACTGCCGCTGCTACCACCATATTTGGGGAGTAGCAACAAAGATTTACAACAGGGGGTAAATTTTGCTGTTGGGGGTGCTACAGCATTGGATGCATCTTTCTTTGAAGAAAGAAAGGTTGTGATTCCTACCAATGCCTCTCTTGGAGTTCAACTCAAATGGTTCAAACAACTCTTGCCTTACCTTTGCAATCCATCTTCAAGTATGTTTGCTTTCTACTTTTTCCCTTTATCCTTTGTAAAAAGAATTTAGAGCTCATAAAGTTCAATAAATAATCACCATAAATCGGAGAACTATACTATTTCCGTTTCTCGAAAAAAGATTATTATTTTTTTTTAACTTAAAAATAAACTAAAATGAAAAAGTGATATTAATTTTTTTCCTGGAACGAAGGAAATATAATATTAGGCTTGGTGTGTTGAACTCACTTACTCGGCTGGAATTGATTTTCAAGCATCAACTTATTTTGATTAGTTCTTAACTTTTGTAGTTAATTTAATTTCTCCATCTTAAAATGCAAGTGGATTGATAATGAAAATTATAACCATGTTAAAATAAATTTTAAAATTATTGTCAAATATATTTTGATAAATTGATCTGCTTTAAAAATAAAAACACTAAATTAATTTTACCGAGAACTCAAGTTGGAGGATCTCCAAGAATTCAATGTAAGATGACTTATATAAAAACCACAACATATAAAATTATCATCCTAAAATATAATATTTCTTTCGTCCTATTTTAGTTGTATGAGTAGGGTATTGTACGTATATTAAAGAAATGATGGAGATTCAAACCATTTTTATATCTACCCTTAATTATATGTATTAAAAAATTTAATTCATCTAGTTTTTAGTTCATAGATGAAGCTGTTTGGAAATAAATAGAGCTGTAATTGTGTTGTTTTTGAAGAAAAATTTTAAAACTTAAAACTTCACAACTTTCAAAGTTAGGAATAAATCCGAAAATTTTATAGAAAATATGAAAATCATTGAGTAAAATATGACTAAAAAAGAACTCTATTTATACAACTAAAGTGGGACGGAGAAAGTATAATGTTAGAGATGGAATATGAATATTTATTTATCCTATGTGGAGACCTAAAAAACAGGATTTATTAACATAGAACACAAATGAAAATTTTGTTTTGATAAGCATTTCCAGTGGTAGTTGTACCCATATCTATTTTGATACACTTGTCAGTTCTTTATAGAAAAATTAATTTACAAGTCTAAAAAAGAAATTAAAACTAAAACAAACTAAGAGCATCTCCAATAGAATTTGGGTTTTTAAAAATAGTGATGACACGTAGGATTTTAGATACTCTAATTGAAAAAATTCTCTCCAACTGTAGTTGTTAGTTGGCAATGTGAGTATCGATGAGAGTATCTATTTTTATAGACTCTCATCCAAACTTACGTTTTTTTAATTTTTTAAATATCTTGTAAACCTTTATTTATGGGTCACATTAATAAAATCTAACTTATTTTATTCCCGCCTAACACACATATCCAAACACCACCAGAGATGTTTTAATTATAATTTTATTTTTTATGGGTCATACGAATAAAATCTGTTTTAATTTTCTTTCCAACTAGGATACATATCCAAACACCATTGGAGATGCTCTAATGACGTGGGTATTGATGAGAGTTTCTCAAAAGTAAAAACCCATACTCTTCTTCAAACTCAAACTTCCATATCAGATTAAATTTTAATTATCCAACAACCCCTACAGAGGTTTATTTTGTGAAAATATTTTACAAAATAATTATTTGTCATTGTTCCATTATGGTTATTCGTCCTTCTTTTCTCCTCTCAAAATATGGAAAGTCACTATTGTTTTAGAAACATCGACATCACAAGGTACTGAGAATTTGTTGATGGTCATCAAAAATCATTATCCCTTTTTTATTTCACATCAAAAAAGTAAAATATTCATGATTTTTAGTTTTTTTTCCTTTTTCTTTAGTTCTACCGATAGTTTGAATCAATTTTGAAATTTAGGTTACTAGTATGTGAAACAGTGTTTCTATATTGTTCATTACTAGTTTTTTCATATAATTTCTCTTATTTTTGTTCATATTGTTCTTTTGATTTTTTTGATTTTAGGGTTTGATCGTAGTTGTGAAAGTTCTGTTTTTCACAATTTTTTGTAATTTAATTACCGGTGAAATTTATGATTTTACTAATTTCTGTTTTAATGAACCTTAACATACATACCGTGATACACGTTAACAAAAACCTTCTTACTATGGGTGAAAACCAAAATTTTCATTGTTTGGTGAAAATCACAAATTGCGCCTGATTTTTATACATTGGAAAACTGGAATTTCCATTAATCTCGTGTGACGCTTATGATGAGTAAAAAATTGGAAATTTCACCAATCCCGATCGCCTAATACTAATTATGAGTGAAAACTGTTGTTTTTACAAACGTGCTTGACACTTATTACAGGTGAAAACTATAATTTTCATCACCTCACCTAACGCTTATTACAAATGAAAAATGTAATTTTTACTAACCTCGCCTTGACACTATTAATGGTTATATTTGGGGTTTTTTAGTCGGCGAGGAGAATTTAAGTTTGTCAAGAAGAAAAACAAATAGGAATGGATTAATAGGGTGTAAGTAGGATACATTAAATAATTATAAATATTTTTTAATTTGATTTGATTCATGATCACTAGATGATTGCCACGAATATCTCAAAACATCTCTGATTCTCTTGGGAGAAATCGGTGGAAACGATTACAATTTTCCATTTTTCCAAGGAAGAGGTCTAGAAGAGATCCGTACTTTTGTACCTGGTGTAATCAACGCCATTTCTTTGGCCATCAAGGTGATACAAAGATATTTAAATTGTAAAGCAAAACCTATTATACTATACTAGTAAATTCTTGAATTAACGACTAAATAGACTAATGACCACAGGTTTTAATAAAGGAAGGTGTTGTGACGTTCGTGGTCCCTGGAAATTTGCCAATTGGGTGTTCAGCCTTATATTTAACCCTATACAAGAGCCCCAACAAAGAGGATTACGATGAGAATGGTTGTCTCAAGTGGCTGAACGAATTCTCCGTGTACCACAACAAATTTCTTCAAAAAGAGTTGGTTGTTTTGAGAGAAGAATACCCAAGTGTCAAAATTATCTATGCTGATTACTACAATGTTGCCATGAAGTTTTACCGGTCTCCTGAATTATTAGGTATGTATTCTTATTCCATTTCATTGCCCGCAAATGTCATCTAATACAGTTTGCAATGTCTTGCCACTAATGACAATTTATACTCACGTTTCAATACGGTCCGATTAGTACCTGAATTTATCCTACAGAAAAAGCAAAGTATATATATATTTGTCTAAGTGCCTTTTTTCTTCTATTTTCTGCAGGATTTAAAGGTGGAGCACTTAAGGCATGTTGTGGAGGTAATGGTCCATACAACTGTAACCAATTTGTTCAATGTGGAAGTGTTGATGCAATAGTTTGTGATGATCCGTCAACATATGTTAGCTGGGATGGTGTCCATTTAACTGAAGTTGCATACAAATTCATAGCGAATGGTCTGATCCAGGAGAATTACCAATTCTTCTTCCCCAATAACAATATCATCACTACTACTACTACCGATCGTAATCAAGCTCTCTAAATAAAATTACTTCATTGTATTCTTTACAAGAAACGGAGGAAGGATACAATGGGAATCCGACTTTGGTCCTTTTTCTGCTTACATTGTAATTGGAACATTTTTTTGGTGGTGAATGTGAATAGGAACATTGTGGTGAATGCAAATTCGACTTTGATCCTTTTTCTGCTTTCATTATAATAGGAACATTCTTTTGGCGGTGCGAATTCTACTGCATACTGACACGAAAAAATACATAACTTAGAGACGCATACTGACATAACTTAAAGACGGACGAGTATTCACGAAGTTTATTCAAAGTATTGTTAGGGCACTCTCAGTGAAGAGAGTGACCCTTCAAAAATAGGCATATACAGCTAAAATGCGGCAAGCACACGGTATTCTTTAGTAAAAGGTGAAAAAATAGTTCGCTTTGCGCTTACCGCACGGCTCCGTGATTTATCCAAGTGCAATTTCAACCAATTATATAGTAACCAAGTAAAGGAGTGGAACTGTATCTGTCCAATGTGGGACAATCATTTTCGTCTTTAGGCAAATGAAATGAAAGATCCAGTAACACCTGGCCCAGTCTACTGATTTTCTTCTTCTTAAAACCCATCTTAGCCTCGGCTATTATTTTTTTCTGGTAAAGTGAGTGCTGGGACAGACATAGCCATCACATTCAATGACTGCTTTGGTCTTCTTTAAGTTCATGTCTTCGCAAATGGATAGACATGTCTTCATTCTACCACTGTTCGATTGGAAGAGTGGAGGACAAAGCGAAGGTATACAGAGCAATGGATGCGACATAGACAACTCCCTTTAGGAACTGAGAGAGTGTGTTCGAAGATACAATCAGTATAAATGGGTAGCCACTCGAGGAGTTGATGGAGAAAATTTCCCATAGACACATTGAGCGACATCATTGGTTAGAATGTTTTAGACGAGTAAGTCCTGAATTAGTACTCTCTTTTCCCTGGAACACTTCTTTTTGTTGATCTTATTAGTTTATGGTCCCTCAATGATGGTTGATTTTCTTGTGGCAAAAATATAAAAATAGGTTCCTTTGTTTGATTATATGGATGAGACAATGCTCAATGCAATGTGTGAGGTTGAAGACAGATTTATGCACTCAAGAGACATGTTCAGGCCGAGAAGGTGGTCCCATCAATGAGACGCTCTTTGTGGCTCGGGGCCAGCTAGACTCCTATACAACCAACGGAGGTTGTACCGACTCCTTTCCTCTGCCTCATCGGTGCCTCGTGTGATTTCTGCAGCAATGAACTTTTCACACGGGTCCTTGATCCTTGGCAAAACATCATTCTTCCTTCATCCACTCGTACAGTCATAGCTATTGCTGAAGTTGAAGCCTTTGCACGCAAAAGATCTAAGATTTGTAGCGTCACAACTTTGTAGAATAGCAAGCAAATAAGGCACACGTTTAGCTTCTATTCGCAGCAGTGCCGCATATGGGCTGTATGTTTTATACAACTAGTGTGGAGTCGGTTCAGGAAAAGGAAGGGTTTAGCTCAACTCAAGGCTACAGAAATGTAGTCGATCAATCTAGACTCAAGTCACAGGAAGGGGATCAGTACACCAAGAGGAGGAGGTTAGTACTTCAGGTCAGATTAGGATATTGTCCTGTTACAAAAGCCTGTTGAATCTGATTTCCTTCACCTAGACTATATACGTGATGCTCATATCTAGTTCCTTTACTTCTGAAGTTTATTCTACCGTATCGGAAAAAAGAAAGAAAAAACTCCAAGACCAAGACCATGAATCTTGAGTTTTTCTGTTTTAGGCAAGGAAATTGAAAAGATCTTATCTGGATCGAAAAATCCTAAATATGAAACTGTGACTGGGGAGTTTCGAACTCTTGACCATCTTAGAAGCTTTGGCTAGCCATTAGCCAGCGTGTTTTGAGTTTCTATGTATGATGGGCTTTTGTTTAGTCCCACATTGCCCATATTACAAAACAGAGATAGGTTTAAATAGCTCGAGCTACTCTGTAAGAGTGTCCCTTCGGGGACATCCGATAAAATTGGAACGATACAGAGAAGATTAGCATGGCCCCTGCGCAAGGATGACACACACAAATCGAGAAATGGTCCAAATTTTTTTGATTTTTTTTTCAGATATGTATGTCTGGGTGATTAGTATTTTGGCCTTATGAATGGTTTCTATTGCGATTGTCCCCTATTATGGTTTTACAT
>JAJJMC010033111.1:3144239-3246230 GCA_023531435.1 Papaver californicum | reverse complement strand
ATTCTTCATTCTTTGTATCATAAATATCATAAATAAGTTGATGTATGTGATAAATTCAATTTATTACATTTTTGAACAAAAAATCAATTACCTCTCTGAATTGATAGAATTAGGATGGTCTCAAGTAAAGGCTATCATTTAAAGAGATTTTAATGTAATCTCAATCCTAGTTACATCTGCCAAAATGCTTAAATCATCTTCAAGACCAATGCATTAAGTGAACAAAGTGGTGTAACAAATGGAAATGCTTCGTAATCCAGTTAAAAGAAGTCAAAACACAATGGATTTGTGTGGATTAGTTATAGGGTGTTTGGATACCACTTAAGAAGTTTCCTTTTGACTTCTGGAAGCAGAATAGTCAGAAGTTAGAATGACTTCTAAAAACAAAAAAAGTTAACTTTTTGAGAAGCAAAATATTCTTGCTTCTGACTTCGACTTCTGGAGAAGCAAAAATGCTTCTTCTTCTGGTATCCAAACACCCAATTAGGGTTCAGACTACAAGGTGTTTTGGGTCTTCAAGGAAGAAATCTAAACACGTCTCCTAAAGAAGCTTAAATATTAGTTACAGTAGTACACTTGTTTGATCACGGTGAGGCAACAACTTGGAATACCTTTTTCACCCATCTCTCAAATCAACCAAATACCACCATCTTTCTAACCCCACATTTAATCCACAATTAACAATCCCTCGAATAATATAATCTAAAGTCCTTACTTCTATCACCATCTCATTTTATTTTATTTTGGTCCTTGTGGTTAGCCAGGAACGAATTAATCTATCATCAAAAACAACAAAACACAGGAAACACTCTGCAAATGCTCTTAAGTTCCAGCAAGAATTTAATAGGCTAAGGGGATCCTTCCCCTTGTGCTACCGGGTATGCCACCTTTAGTAAACCCAGCCACCAACACACGGTCCACAATAATTTCAGTATGTTGGATTCCCCCTAACTTAGGATGGATTAAGATTAATATAGATGAGACGACTAGAGAGCACCCTGGACCTGAGGATGCAAGATTTATATGCAGGGGTTCAATGACAACAACTTTGGTGGCATCAACGATACCTATAGGCATTACCACCACACTAATGGCAGAAACATGGGCCATACTAATGGCTTCACGAACAACAACCGATAGGCATCAGAAAAAAGTACTATTTGAAATAGACTTTAAAAACCTGATTCGATTCATAAACTCTGTCGCTAAACCTCCATAGTATATAGCTGGAATGATTATAGAAATCAAGCATAAAATGCTTCAAATCCCAT
Organism: Papaver californicum; assembly: GCA_023531435.1. Lineage (NCBI taxonomy): Eukaryota > Viridiplantae > Streptophyta > Magnoliopsida > Ranunculales > Papaveraceae > Papaver > Papaver californicum. The sequence continues at coordinate 3,244,959 of JAJJMC010033111.1, read as the reverse complement.
AAAACACTATTTAAAACATCTACATAAAAGAAAACTAAGCGGTGGATGGATTAGCAAATTATGCGGCAGATGGTAGTCAATTAGAAACCCCTTAGTCAAATAAATACCTTTTTCATACTTTAAAATAAATCAAAAATATTAAATCGAGCTGATCTATTAAACGGTTAGGATGTATCCCCTCATCCCTTCCCATCCAAACAAAAAATTGCTAAAACCTATATGTTGTGTTTTAATCTGACGGTCCTCCTAAGGGCTGCACATCGGGTCGGGTTTGGCCCCACCCGCACCCGACCCGCCAGTTGGCGGGTGACAGAAATATTCACCCGCACCCAACCTGCCGTAGGACGGGTCGGGTCGGGTGCGGGTCACCTGCCCAGATTCAATACTTCTATACTTATTTTCATACTTTGCCTGTGTGAAATTAGTTATTCAGTCGCGATACAACAACACCACCGAGTCTGCAGAAAAGAATCTATCACACACCAATAAAAATTAAAAACCTTTGATAGAGTGTTAATTTTTCTGGTATGTTCACTACAAACCTCCAAAACAAAGATCAAAGAAGAAAACAAACCAAATAAAAATTAGTAATTTGAAACAAAATTTAAAGAATTTTTTCATTGTAGTTCATGTTAAAACTGGTGAATGTTTTGGTTATTCTCTCGCTTCTATTTCGAATCCAAATCTTCTTACACTCTCAGCAAACTCGGATTCATCTCCAAACCAACTCTATATTCCATCTTGATTTCGAGTTTCTGTCCTAGACCATCAAAAATAGCCAACAAATTCCATGGCAAACCTGGTGGAACCAAGCTGGTAGTTCAGGTGTTTTGTCAAACACTAGTTATGCATGACCTGGAGGTGTTGTTGTGCTTTGAGAAATATCTTCTGTAGCTCTCAGATTCCCTGCAAATTTAAATCTAAACACAACCAGTCACATATTCAAATGAAGAAGCACATACCTGTAACCCAATATTCCTGAATCGTTCCTGGGCATTCTCATACTAAAAGCACGATCTCTCTTCGAACAAATCTCTCTTCTCTGTAGTTTCTTAACACTATTAACAAACCCATCAACACGTGGTCTTTTCTTTGCTAAATCTACGACCTGAACAAGGGCTTGGGCTTGATGAAACAACCCTTCTTCCTTCCATATTCAATAGAAAAAAAGAAAAAAAAAAACTAATTTATAAAAATCAAATTCAAAACATCTAAAACCCACACCAACAAATCTTCTACTCCTTTTACCAAATGCAACCTGAAACACCGATTTTTCTCATAAACCCCTAAGATCAAAATCAAAAACGAAACTTAAGAGAGAAAAAAAATGTAAACCCTTATATACGAATTAGTTCTTTTTTTCTTAATTCAGCTAAAAAAAAAAAAAAAACCCAAATTTAGCTTTTACCGAATATAGAAATAGAAGAAGAAAAATCTTCAATCTCTTTTCCGATTCTACACTGAAGATATTAGAGTGTCGGAAGAGAAAGAGAGAGAGAGGAAAGAAGTACAAAAGAGGGGAGATTTTGAGTTTTAGGTTAGACTTGGTTTGTTAAACTTAATAGGTCCGTATGAATGCAGAAAGAAAGGAATTTTTGGCGGGTGAGCGTGTCGGGTCGGGTGAGAGGAGCTATCACCCGCACTCGATCCTCCAAAAGACGGGTTTTAAAAAAATCACCTATACCCGACCCGTTCATCTACGGGCCGGGTATATGTCAGGTAAAATTGGGCGGGTACGAGTCGGGTGGGCGGGTTGAGTCGGGTTTGTGCAGGTAGTGGCTCCTCATTATATACCTTCCCTCCCTAATTTAACCGAAAAAACAAAACCCTCATCGTCTTTTTTCCCTCTTTCTCGACAGACACTTGTAAATCCAATACTCAATCCTTCTCTAGATTTCACCTCATAATTCTTCTCTGTTTCATTAAATCTAATCTGGTTTTCTCTTTTTGTACCTAATTTTATTTTTAAATTTTGATTTTCATCTAAAATTGAAGTCAAATTTTGAAAAAGAAGAAGAAGAAACAATGTTAAGTGTTGGTGGTGGGAATCAAAATACAGAAGATGGGGTTGAAAAGGCATCTAATTTACCTTATAAAGGAGTAGCAGGAGCAGGAGGAGGGGGAGGGATTACGAGATCTTGGGGTACTACAATTTCAGGAGGTCAATCGATTTCAAATAGTAATGGAAGTGTTGGGTCTCCTCCTTCTAGTAGAAGTGAACCACAGGTTATGGCGGTTCCTTCAACTGATAAAAAATGTAATAATAATAATAATAATAATAATACTTTTTCTAGATTACATCATCTCGATATTAATAATGGAGGTGAGGATGCTGGATCTCCAGATACCGCTGTGTAAGTTTTTTCTTTTGAATTTATTGAAATTGGTTTTGGTTTTATGATTAATTTGTTCTTAATTAGGGCTTAGGTTAGTTTAATTTTGAAGTTTTGATGGCGGGAATTGTTGAATTTTTTTATCAATTTCTTTGTGGGGCTGCAAATGGAACCCTTTATTGGAGGGAATTGTTGAAAATTTTCAACAATTTAGTACTTGGTTTGCTAATGAATTGCAGTATGTGTGCATTCCCATGGAGCTGTTTCTAGTTGTTTTGAGGTTTCCTATGTTGTTATTGTGAAGAACCGTTGACTTGTTTCATTTTTTTATTTTTTCGGCTTTGTCTTGTCGTTTACTTGAATATTGGATTATAGGCCCTATGTTTTAATGTCCTTTGGATTTGATGTGTAGTGGCAAGAAGAAGAAGAGAGGTCAAAGGGCAGCAGGAGGTGATAAGAACGGTCGGGGACTCCGCCAGTTTAGTATGAAAGGTGAGTCTTATTTGCTGATCATGGGGATGAAAAAATTTGATTGTGAAATGAAAATCTTTAGAAGCTTTATGTTAAACTTTGCTGGGCTTGCGGTAACATTTTTTCTGACTTGAAACTTTTGCCATGGTTGTGAATTGTGATGGTTTCAGTTTGTGAGAAAGTTGAAAGCAAGGGAAGAACAACGTACAATGAGGTGAGTTGGATTCTTATGATTCATATATATGTAACTCTTTCTTTTGATTTTTGTGCTTGCGACTCAGTAGTTACTTACATGGTTGAAAAGGGGTGTCACTTACATGGTATTGGACCTTATATAAAGGCAGGTGATCATTTAATGTGGCACACAGATTATTTTCAGACCAAGTGATTGAATAAACTGTAGTTGGGTTTGGTCAGTTACCAGTTATCTTTCAATATGCAGTCTCTTCTTACCTATGCATTAGTCTGAGTCTTCTTTTCCTATCTTACTATTACAATGCATATATATATAAACTATGGCAGGTAAGCATGTGTTTTGCTTCCAGTCTTAGAATTTTTCTATCTAGCAATCACGTATAGCATCTTACTTGCCTACTGACTCATACTGGTTTATAGGTGCTCTTTTCTTTGTGCGCAAACTTGACTATAATAGTATTTTCCAGGTTGCAGATGAACTTGTTGCTGAATTCTCAGATCCAAGCAATAGTCTCGGGTCTCCGGACCAGGTAAGATAACTCTGAACCAGGTATTAAAGAAGTGCAACAATTAAGTATGTACTACACTGTATTGAAGTTAGTGAGAAAAAGACTTGGCTATTAGTGTACATGATGTGATAAAGTTGGTATAGTGACAACGATTAGCGATCTTTCAACATGATATTGTACAGTTGTGTCTGAATCTGCTGACTTTCTTATGTTGACAGCAACAATACGATGAGAAGAATATACGGAGGAGGGTTTATGATGCTTTGAATGTTCTTATGGCAATGGATATTATATCCAAAGACAAAAAGGAAATACAGTGGAAGGGTCTGCCTCGCACTACCGTGCATGATGTAGAACAGCTTAAGGTTTGAGTTAATCATATGGTACTAGAACTAAGTGATGAGATTTTTCATGTTTCTAACTCTAATTGACCATAATCCTTTTGTAAAAACAAAATTATTAATTACAGGCTGAACGTGTTGGGCTTAAAAGCAGGATAGAAATGAAAGCTGCATATTTGCAAGAACTAGAGGAGCAAGTAAGCTATGTTCAATCTCAGACTCTTCGTTGTCTTTCGTACTTCCATAGATTAGCTATCCTAATGGGATATGTAATTACACATATCCAGATTCGAAATTTGTTGGTTTATCCAAATCCTTAACATTATTGATGGTTGTTCACTCTTCTTCTCTCTTTCCTTCAAGTTCGTAGGTCTTCAGAATCTGATACGGAGAAATGAGGAGTTATGTACTTCTGGAAACGGCCTTACAGGCGGTGTGTCTTTACCTTTCATTCTGGTTCAGGTATAACTCTGCTGCTTTCTACTTGCCAGATATTTTGCTAGTTCAGTAAGTTTCGTAATGGTTTATGTGTTCCACTTGTAATGAAATATTAGTTTTGGAGCTGCTCCACTTCCCCAATTTTTTGTTATACAACAATACTCTTGTTGGCAAACTTCACTAATCAAAAGAATTGTCAGACTGGCTTGTTATCCGTTTGTTGTTCTCACACAGCTACATGAATTGCTAGACATATTGACCCCAGGAAATGGATGTTTATCCCATTTAACTGAGCGAGAGTAAATAAATTAGGTGTCCCGTATTTAGGTACTGAAGGCTGAAGCATCTTTCACTTGTCAATTTGGCTCCCATCTCGAGATGCTTGTGACCTGAGTTGGTGCTTGAGAAAATAATAAACTTTGTTTGTTAGCTTTGGTTAAATAATGATAACTAGTTTATTTCTCAGCTTTAATCAAGTAATATTAACTAGTTGAAACATTTGCCTAGTTGTGTTTAATATGTTTATGATATTTGGTATTTCCGGAAATTTATTTCTACTATGGAAAATGTTCAGTTATGATAGTAGGAGTTGTTCTATTACTGTCAATCCAAGCTTCATTTTTGGTATAATTTGAAATGTAGACGCGCCCACATGCAACTGTCGAGGTGGAAATATCAGAAGATATGCAGCTGGTGCATTTTGACTTCAACAGGTACATGAACATGACAGACTTACAAAAAATCCATTTTCTATTTGTTCTCTCTCATACAATAAAATTTGTTTAGCATTAACAAATGTGAAATACTACTGCTATATTTCGGTAGTTCCAAAACTGAGCAAGCATTTTCTGATTTTTCATCCGCCACCTTAATTGCAGCACCCCTTTTGAGCTACATGATGATACTTACGTTCTCAAGTCAATGAACTTATGTGGAAGACCAGAGAGTGATGATGCAAATTGTGATGTCATTGAAACTGGAGGCGACGATAGTTGTATCATGGTTGATGTGAGCCAACCTGCCACTCCACATTCCTTGATACCAAATGCTGTGGGTACTAGTAGTACAAGAGGTCCAACTTCACCTCCTCTTCCAGGAATTCTTAAAGCACGTGTCAAACACGAGCACTGATCCATATATAAAAGCTTATTTATTTCAATAGGCCAAAATCTCTTCTCTTGTATAATGTGTAAAGTAGTTGGCCAAAGGAGGAATGCAGCTTCAACCCACTGTTCTCATCTCAGTAGCTCGGGACCCCTGTGGAAGAAATTTAATTCTTGCTTCCACAAGGGGGGCTTAGGATGGAGATAGTGTTTTCTAAAGATATGTCTGACCCAGTCGTCCGATACAGATGCAGTTAACCTGATCGTCCAATACACAGTTGTGCATTATATATTTCTCTTCTCTATTCTTATTGCTGCAGTTCTTATAAATAGAAATGAAGCCAATGTAGTTAACCAGGTGAATAGAAAGTTCTGCAACTGTTGACACAACAACTGTTTTCTTGTATATGGAGTGACGGCTATAGAATATATATATATCGGTACTAGTATATCTGTAAAGCTATAGATCTACACTACATGCAAATAAAATCCTACTATACATTACACGACCTTAAGCTTGCTTGCCAAATCATGGAAATAAGAAGTGCTCAAGAGAACACCTTTAGCTTAAGCTAAAGAGAGAGAATGCTGAATCCACCGTGAAAAAAGATTACTACTTTCCGTCTCAAGAAAAGTGAAACTTTAAAAAGTAAATTTACTTGTCTTAGGAAAAGTGAAACTTTGAAAATCCACCGTAAAAAAAGATTACTACTCTCCTTCTCAAGAAAAGTGAAACCTCTCCTTCTCAAGAAAAGTGAAACTTTAAAAAATAAATTTACTTGTCTCAAGAAAAATGGAACTTTGAAAAGTAAATTTACTTTTCAGTTTAACCTATTTTTTAGGTAAAAAAAAGTAAAAATATTACTTTTGTTAAAATGGAGATAGTATTACCGGTAGTTGTAGTTGTAGTTGTAGTTGGACTTGGACATACGAGATACTGGACAGGGGAAATACACAAAGATGTCGGTAGGTTCTCCACTTCTTGGGTGCGTCTGGACCACTGATGGGCAATGAAGGGTCATGAGGCATGACAAAGAAATACTCGTAAAAAACGTGACCAATAGAAAATTCTAGCTCTTGTCAGTTGAAGAAAACCCCAAAATCCCCAAATGCTAACTCAATCTCTTTATCACAAAACTCCACCGTACATCTTTGATTCTCTGTATGGGAAATCTGAATGTGTTGAAGAAAGCATCCACACGATGATCCACGAGTCTATCGGATGAAATCAAATGGTGTGCAGTATTTCTGTTGGCTTAGGAAATTGGATTTCACGTTTTTAGGGTTTTGTTTTCACGTGGTGGGATGATCACCAGATTTTAACAGGTAAGCATTCATTCAAATCTCTTTCTATTACTAATCGTATGTTCTAGATCAATGTCAGTAGCATATATATGGCTGATTTCAATTTGGTTTCTGTAGAGTGTAATGGTCTTTGCCTAAGATCACATGTTCCTGCATTTGCACATGCGCCAATCAATCAAAAACCAAGGATTGGCGCAGGTGTTCTTGCAGAAACATGGTATCTTTGGCAGTCTTTATACATTTGTAATGACATTTTTGTTTAGTTGAAGTTGTGATCATTATGAGGTTAGGGGAAACAGTGTTGGTCTAGTAGTCACTAATGCGATTCGTATTGTTTATGTTGATGACAATGAAATCAATGCGATAGCTTATTTTGTTTTAACTAATCAGTCCGACCTTATAGTTTTAGTCACTAGCTCATTGGTGTATATAGTATTATGTTAGGGCTTGTCTTCTCTAGGATGCCTTTTGCAACAGAACTCCTCCATGGTGTAAGCACAACATCTCATGTAGAGTAGTAGGGTGGAGGTCATATTATTGGGGGAATTTGTAAGATTATGTGTGTCTTAATTGATGTTGTGTAATGGGTTTCAGTGTCACATGATTCCCATATGCAGTACGGTTCTGTAGTGCGAATATCTATCAACTCAACTAGTCTTATTATCAAGGGATTTTTCATGATTATGCATTTTGTTATTGATAATTCTTAATTGCCGACGAGGGAGGCTTCCATCAGAAAATGCAGCTGTCAGTCACGATTTGTGTCCCCATTTTTTCATATCCAATTTTTTTTTCTTTGATTTGATTAAATTTGGTGGATTTGGAAAAAGATTTCTCAATCTACCCAATTAAAATCAACTTGTACCCAATTTCTTAACAATAACAAATTTAATAGTACCCCATTAACTAATCATAGTAGTCATACCTATTAAATATTCTAATTTTACAAATTCAAATCTCTGGGAAAATAGAGATTGATCAATCATTCAAGAACAAACAGAGCTGTTCTTCTGATTTTCGGGCAGAGAAGATTGGGTAGCGGGTTGGTTAAAACCAAAAACCTGCGTATAAACCAATGTAGTTAATATCGATCGTACCGACCGATAATATCAGAATTTATCGTGTATCGGTCTTTAACCTAGACGATACGTAAAATATCGATGATATATGAATATTCCAATTATATCGGTCGTATCGGACCGATATATTGACCGATAATATCAGTGAAGATACAAATGTATTTATTACCAATGTTTTTTTTTTGTCCTTTTGTTTTAATTTTTTTTTCCATACAAATTCTATGTTTGGGGATGTTAGGTTATCAAGTAAAACTAGTACTGAGTTTTTACTTTATAAATGTCTTCCATTAAAATTTTAAGTAACATAATGTACATCTACTTATAAATTATAAAATTAAAAAGTTAATTGTGTATCGCCGATAAAATCTGATATATTCATTTGTCTAGGTGTATCGTACCTCGGCGACACAATCCCGATACATGATATTAACTACTTTCCACCTTCTCTACACAGACTACACTAATGCAACAGAATAGATACAGTCTTCAAATTCCATGGTAAATAAGACCGAAAATCAGAACGGGATCCTTGTTTAGTTTATTATTCACGTTAACATTTATACTATTCTAATCAATAATTTTATGATTTAAAAATGATACAATATTTGATGATGTTTATTTTGTTAATGGTAGCTAATCTGTTTGATGAATTGTCTCTGAGAACTTTCTACATGGAATTGCAGAAACAACTTATAATTAGCAAGAGTAGCACCAGCTTAAGCTTCACCAAGACCGCTTCAGTCACTATAACCAGCAGCAACAACTTCAAGAGTGGGAAACTAAAAGTATTTTTGCTTGCTTACTTCTTATTGAAATTGTAACATGGGTTCTTCTAAAAATCTGATAACTTTCATTTAATTTGCAGAAACATTTGCTTGTTAGTGTTTAGCTTTGATTAACATGAGAGTATGATTGCCGTGTCAAAATAAATAAATAATAAAATAATAAAAATAAAAATAAAATAAAAAGACATGAGAATATGATAAACTGTTAATTGGATATTAATGATTTAAGTTATTTTTGGGAATTGCATAAAGTAAGAAATTGCTTGGATTATTGTGGTTGTAATTTGTTTTAGTTTCTTTCTGTTATTGGAATCTTGGGGATTGACCCGATACTATGAATCTGTAAGCTTCTTGACATATCTTTTTAGTAATGGATTATAGAAAATCAAGAACTTTGTAGGCAGAAAATTAATGAAACTTGACAATGATTTCTTGAGCCATAATTGAAGTATGGGGCTGGAATTATTGATTTGTGTATTCAGAAATGTTAGACGCTCTAAATGGCATGTGGTATTAAGATATTGCTAAATTTGTTAATGTAAAAGGCTATACAGTTCTTTGATTTTTCATGACCACAAAGCTATAGATTCTTTAGCAGTGAGTCATCGCATTGCGGAGTCTTCATTTTCTTTGGAATTTATGGCGCTTTAGTTCTTAGATAAGAAATTTGTAGCTGAAGTTACAAGCATTTAGACTCTTGGTCAAGTTGAATGTCTGAGATAGCTGAACACAATAAAAACTAAGCATGTTGTTGTTGTTGTTTGGTCAGTGAGAAAGATGACTGTAAAAATGTCTGGGTTTCCATGAAAAGGCTCCATTAGATTTGAGAAAGAAGAAGAGGTGGAGACAGAGGAAACGGGTACCACTTGTTGGTTTAGTCATGTCTTTTTTCTTCGTCCGCCCCCACCGTGGCAGCAGTCCTCTAGTTTGATCCCTGTTATTGTTCTGCAGTATGCTTGTGTATTTGATTTTTTCATGAGATTCATGAACTTGTAACTTTTAAAAATTGTCGTCAAATTTTGAGTAGAATCAGTTGTTAGCTTCATAACGAACATGTTAATAGAGCTACTATCGCTTAACTTTATTGGTACATAATTGTTTCCACATTTTTTCTTATGTAAGTAAGTTTTATTTGCAGATTCAGTGAAGTTTGTTGTTTATGAGACCTTGTTTTTATGAGACAATGCTTCTGAAACGTTTGGTTTCAAACTTCGTTCCATCCTTAAGCTTCACTACTTCATCTACAGAGACTTGTGTTCTTAAAGTGGGTGATGTTCTGAGACAATCAAGAAATTTCTCTGAACAAGATGTTACTGAGTACTTAGACGTTACCCATGACTTAAATCCACTGCACTTTGATTCGAAATTTGCACGATCTTGTGGTTTGAAGATCGAATCGTTCATGGGATGCTTGTTGCTAGCCTATTCCCTTGGATTATTGCTTCTCATTTTGTAATTCTCTCTCTCCCCTTTTCAAGTTATGTCTTTTATTGAGTTCGTCTTATACTTTTTGCTTTAGCGGTGTACATATTTGGTTATTTTTAACTCGAATCCAACTAGGTTTCCAAGTATTTAACTACTGTCACTGAAATCAGTTGGTTCTTTGAATTCTCAAATTTTCAAATAGATAGTATAGTTTCAATTTAATGTCGATTCATACTTTTTGTGGAAGAAAAAATTGCCTTTGCCCTTTACTGCCGTACTTGATTTTTTAAAAATCGAATATGCTCAGTGAAGTTCTTTATTTTATTTTTGCAGCCAGGAGCTATATATGTTTCTCAAAGTTTTCATTTCAAAATTGCCAGTGTACGTTGATGAAGAAGTAGAAGCTCAAATACTGGCTCTTAATATAAGGGGAAATAGAAACAAAAACATGTGTGTTTGTTTGTCCCTCTAATGAGATGCATTGTTATTTCTATCAGGTTGTTATTTTCTTAGTCAATTTAAAATTTATATGCTATCTCACTTTTTCAGAGTGAAATTCTCAACAAAATGCTTTAAAGATGGGGAGCTCCTCGCTATTGAAGGTGAGGATGTTGCATTATTACCCGCTCCTTCAAGGATTAGAGGTCTCTAGACTACTGACAAGGTGAAGACCCTGCTGAAGGATACAATTACAGCTTTGGTACTGTCTTTAAACGTGAGGGCTTCTCCAGCCTGAAATTTACTATATAATGTCTTTTTGGCTTGTGTTCTAAACTTTAGTTGTAAATTTAAATGTTCTTAGGGTTTTTTTCTTCTAAGAATCTGTAGTTTAAGATTGAAGTTTCTGAAGCCTTGTGTTTAAGTTCAATAAATGAATTTGAGCAAGCTTAAAGTGCGCCCAGTGAAAGAAGATTAGGTAAGACCTATAGAGAAAAGACATCTGCCCGTCTAGCTCAGTTGGTAGAGCGCAAGGCTCTTAACCTTGTGGTCGTGGGTTCGAGCCCCACGGTGGGCGTGGTTTTTTGGTCCATTTTTTCTTTCCAAAAAAAAAAAAGCCCTATGGAAAAATGATCCTATGTGAAGAAATATGCAGCAGCAAGAGACACTCTAGTAATTGCAGCTGCAGATGCTAGTTACTTGCATATCTATTTTACTTCTTATGTTGGTTTTAATGCAAATGAATAACCTATAGTGGTTGGGCTCTTCTGATCGTGTTTGTCACTGGCTTTCTTTTTTGCCAAATCTGAATTAGACCTTTGGGTCAGTTCAGATCAGTTAAAAGGAAGACATGCCACTTGAACTGAGAGAATATTTTTTGATCAGCAACTAAGAAAATGTTTATCGTGGGATGATTTCGAAGATTCTTGATGATGCCTCTTAGTTGAATTCTGCACGAATCTGCTTGGTTCAATATCATTTTTTTGGTTTAGAAGTTCTTATCCCACAACAAATGGTTCATTATAACATCTTTACAAAAAAAATGTAGGATCTGATATTTGTTCACATGTTATGTAGGGCATCAAGTCCCCATCGGATGTAACAGGTGACGCGAATTTTCACCTACAACTTATTGCGTATTGGTGATGGATCATGCACGAATCCTTTTCTCCCCCCACCCGCAATCAGACACCATTTTCCTCTTCTGTCTTCTTTCACCTACTAATACAAGCTCTCTATGACATTGAACCACCAACAACTACCTGAGAGTGAGAAAGATACTTCTATAATATACTCTCTCTTTTTGCTCCACCATTATTTCAGAGTTGAGAGAAACTTGAACATGTGCATTGTAGGGTTAACCATCACATGAATATAAGTCAATGTTGTCTCCTACTCACACTTTTCTCTCAGAACAAGGAAAATAAATAAATTACCCAACTATCTTCTTCACCACTTCTTCTATTCTTTAGTGGAAGTGACTAACAAGTAGTGTACTAGTACGATTCTCTTGTGCAAGTTGATGGGGTAGTATTAGTAGGAGTGCTAGTTAATGGTGGGTAGGGTATGGTTTAGGAAATGAGATCATCTATATATCCCACAAATAGATGTATGTATTTTGATTGGTACACTGTCCTAACCCCATTTTAGGTCTCTATATCCATGTCCCCTAATGCACGTGGAATCCTGCCACCAATATAATCTGTACTAATGTCTTTATAGACACATTAAGAAGAGAGAAAGAGATTGATGAGATGAATGCATCCCTCCTTCATGGTTTTCTATTCATTCATGGTGTTAATAATTGAAAGATCATTAATTAAAGTCGACCTTGTTCATGCTAAAAATGATTCCTTCCCCCTTTCTCTCTTAGCTCAAGCTAAAGATGTTCTTGGCCATTTAAAAATGACCCAAAAAATACGCCCACCGTGGGGCTCGAACCCACGACCACAAGGTTAAAGCCTTGCGCTCTACCAACTGAGCTAGACGGGCATGTATATTTTCCATGTGTTATCCGACAATCTATCCTCTGGGCGTAACTACAGATTCTACTGGATAAACTAGATCCGGACGTAGTGTTGGAATCACGTGCTGTTTCTAAAAGTCATGTGCACTTCTCTCATATTCGTCGTTTCTGTGATTAGGGGTGGAACTTGGGTTGGGTCAATCCGTCAAACCCGAACGTTGGACGGGTATGGGCAATACAATTGTAAATGTTGGGCGGGCGTGAATACAAATTTACCAACCCGGTTAAATTTGGGCAGTCATGGTTATAAATTTTATTAATCCGAACAACCCGTCCAACCTGAAAAACTGTAAAATAATTATATAAATATAGATTTTACTAACTTTCAATTTGTCTAGGTTTTAATTTATTATTATGAAATCTCATGTCTTATTAGTTATTATTAGTAATGAATGAATAAAAAATTGACATTTATTCAGTATTGCATCATTTATTCATTTTAATTATGTGAAATATGATTAACTGGTTGTTATCGGCTATCTTTTTTCTTTTACTAATGTTTAATTGTTGTTTCATCGGCCAATTCGTGGAACCCGTGGAACCCGGAAATATAGTGATCCGTCCATGGGCAAGAGTTCCATGGGTTCCACAGGTTTAATGGATAATCCGATCAAGACATTACTCGGGCTTACCTCAGCCAAACCTTCTAACCCGACCAAATCCCACCCCTAACTATGACATGGGAAATGGGACCACCTCCCATCAAGGATTCCCTTCTTAGATGAATCATGGTGGGTCCTACACTTTTGGGGTCGCCCCATTTTTGAGGACATTCCAACACTTGACCTCAAACTGAAGTTAGTGAGTTGATTCTCAAAATTCAGTCTAAATTCTAGTCATTAACAGTCCATTTTAATTTGGAAAATTATATATTACATAAAAATCCTATATTTTTAACAGAGAAAACCGCCGAAAAAAAGAAAATTAACAAACCAAAAAAAAAAAACTGAACAGAAAAAACCATTACTAACTCTATGTTGTTGCTAATTTTCTTTGTCTGCTCCTTTAATATGTGCCGATGAACTCGATCCAGAAACCATTCCGATCGGTTGCATAGGAGTAAACTGCTGCAGCTTTATCATGCGAGCGTAACAACCGTCAGGGAAATGGTTTAGTAGATGTGAATGTGACCCTTGTTCAGCTACCTTGCCATCATCGATTACAGCTATCACATTTGCGTGCCTAATTGTTGCTAACCGATGTGCAACAACAATAGTTGTTCGTCCTGAACAAGCTCTATCCAGGGCTTCTTGGACACATCTTTCTGATTCAGCATCTAGTGCACTTGTTGCTTCGTCTAATAACATTATCTCAGCCTTTTTCAGAAAGGCACGAGCAATGGCGATTCTTTGTCTTTGTCCACCTGATAACTGTACTCCTCGCTCACCAACCCAGGTTTTGTATCCATCGGGCAGCCCTGAAATGAACTTGTGTGCACTTGCTAATGTTGCAGCTTCAATGATTTCGGCTTCTGTAGCTGATTCACGTCCGTATGCAATATTCTCATAAACTGTGTCACCAAAGAGACATGGTTCTTGTGGTACCATCGCAATGTGTCTCCGTAATGTTTTTAGATTGTACTTGCGAATGTCTTTTCCATCAATCAGTACCCTACCAGATGCCGGTTCATAGAATCGTTGAACAAGAGCAATTACTGAGCTTTTGCCGCATCCGCTTGGACCAACAAGTGCTAGTGTTTTTCCAGCTCGAGCACGGAGAGATAGGTCTCTGAATATTAGGGTGTCAGGGCGAGATGGGTAGGTGAAATCGATGTGTTTGAGTTCTACATCACCACGCAAACGGTCAGGGACTGGAGTAGTGTCATGATCATCAGGTTCAATTTCAGTTTTTCGGTCAAGTAGATCGAACACAGATTGCATGGCTTGACCACCTTTGATGAAGTCTGGTGCAAGAGTTAGCGTCTCAGCAGCACCATTAGCCGACACCATTAGAATCATGAAGACACGGATTGTTTTTGAGAAATCGGATATACCATGCTTAACAAGCCAGGAGGCATACCAAAGGCCAAGAGCATAAGATGCATACAGTAAGAACTGGGTAACACCAAATCCACTTCCAGCTATCTGTCCCTTCCAGAAGCAGCGTTTGAGAGGTGTTTGAAGGTTGGCAGAGAAGAGACCGACGATTTTTTCTTCTGAATTGAAAGCAGCAACAGTTCTCACATTGGCTACTGCCTCAGCAGCTAACTGAGTAGACTTGGCATGTGCAGCTTCCAAATCACCAGAAAATCCTTTCATGAACATTTTCTGACATTAGAAACAATAAACAATTAGTAACCATTTAAACAAATTGTCTCATCAGATTTTGAAGCCAATTAGTTAGATTTTGCATATAGGAAACTATTTGAAACACGAACCTGTAAAACAGTAGCGGCAACAACAATAGGAAAAACGGCTAGGAGGAGAAGGGCAAGGCGCCACTGTAATACAAAACCAGTCAAAGAGGCAACAAGCATAAGAGCTGAATTTTGCATGATAACTGAAATTCTGTCGCCAATTGCTGATCGAACATTATTGGCATCCATTGCCAGTCTAGCTGCAATTCTAGCACTCTCATTCTCTTCGAGGTCAAACCAACCCATCTCATTCTTTAGTACTGCTGCCAACATCTTCTCTCTAACCCGCTTTGTTAGATTCTCACCAACGACATCCCAAAAGAAATGCTGCAATGTATTAAAGATAAGAGCTGACGATGAAACCCCAATCAATACGAAACAGTACTTCGCAATTTCTCTGCGCATGTAAGCATGATCCTCGCTATAATAGACACTCAGAACTGCACTAAGAACATAGGCAAAAAGGGCACTTATGAAACCACATGCTATAGAACCAACTGAGCCAACAAGAGCATAAGCCCATTCAGGAGAGTTCATCTTAGCAAGCCTCCAAAACGAACTTGCTTGTGCTTTGAATGGAAGCTTATCATGTCTATAATTAGCATATGAACCGTCGATCGAGTGCATAAAATCTGCTGTAGAAAAGTCTGATAGTCGTCGTGAGTATGGTGATCGACCATACGACGAATTCCTGGTCATTATCGGTGAGCTGATAGAATTTCTAGCAGTAGAAGGCCTGTTAAGAAAACCAACAACACTGAATTAAACAAGTGTTCTTTCGCGGAATCAAATTCAGTATCAGTAATGAAATTTGATTATATACAGTGATTATAATATTGTGATGTACCTTGCACTTGCACAACTTTTTCTTGCATTGTTAACAGCTGTTTCATGAGCCATTTCTTGCATTTTAATGAGTTTAGCATAAACACCATTTTCACCTTTTGCAAAAAGTTCATCATGGGTACCGATTTCAGTAACTGTCCCCTGTTGTAAAACTGCTACAAGGTCAGCTTTACGAATAGTTGAGAGACGATGTGCAATGACTAGAGTCGTTCTTCCGATCATAAAGCGATCGAGAGCTTCTTGTACTAGCTTTTCTGATTCTGAATCTAATGCACTTGTTGCTTCATCTAATAGTAGAATTGCTGGGTTCTTAAGCATTGCCCTTGCAATAGCAATCCTTTGTTTCTGTCCTCCAGATAATTGAGACCCTCTTTCTCCTACCTGCAATTACCAAGTTATCTTCACTCTCAATTTTACTGCCTGTAACTAATTTTTACCACTACTTCTTACTTTCAACAATCAATTAAATATTGAGTTTCGTATCATAATTTTGCAGGTATTTAGGAGTTAAAACAGTACTTAAAGTCAATCGAATATAAACTTTGTTTTTTTTTCCATTAAAGCTTTCTTTATTTCAGCACATGTTGACTGAGACTATCTTGTTTTTCTATCAGTTTTATATGAAAGAACTCTCTCCATGATTGACTTAAAATAAGCTAGATTTGAATTAGTTGACTAGAAAGAAACCCCATTTTTTTTAAGAATTAAACAAAGTACACTAGAACATAATTAGTCCTTTCTTAATTACAAAAAAATTTGCCTAATTCACAAAAAATTCAATTTTTCTTCAGAAAAACAGTTTCACATAATTGCTGACTATGACTTGTTTAACATTATTGACTGTTATACGGATAGAAAATGACAGATCATTAACATCTTACCAAACCATTTGGCAAGTATACATCTAGAGATCTGAACCACATCCTAGAATATAACAGATAACATTACCTAGACACACCCTTTTGTCAATAGTGTCCAAAACTCAATGGAAAAGGAAAAAGATCCTCTTTAGTCTTTAGACCAAGCCATTGAGTAAAACATGACATTCTGAACACGAAACGCTGTAGTACAAACTGTGCCCCGTTTCCAGAGTTTCTGCTATTTGGGTTTCATGGGAATGGCAAGAATGAGCTTAGGAAAGTTACCTGAGTATCATAACCTTCAGCAAGCTTGATAATAAATGAATGAGCATTAGCAACTCTAGCTGCTTCTTCTATCTCAACTTGGGTAGCATCAGTTCTACCTAAGAGCATGTTTTCTTTAATGGATGTTGCAAACAAGGCTGGTTCTTGACTTACAAGTCCAATTTGTTGTCTCAACCATCTTAATTTCAATGTCTTTATGTCTTTCCCATCTACCAATACTTCCCCTGCACATATATAATTACATTACCTAACACATGAGTTTCAAGAACAAAACTCAAAATGTTCATTTTATAAATTCAAAATTAAAAACTCTGGTGAAAATTACCTGAGGATGGATCATAGAATCTTTCGATTAGAGAAACAATAGTACTTTTACCAGAACCACTACTTCCTACTATTGCAATGGTTTTTCCTGCTGGAACATTTAATGAGAAGTTGTTTAGGATTTGAACATCTGGTCTTGATGGGTATGAAAAATTGATGTTTCTCAATTCAACATGTCCTGTTACTGAATCTAACTCGAGACCAGTTTTCACATTTTTATCAATACTTGGTTTGTGATCAATAATTTGGAAAATTCTTGCTGCTGCTACTTTAGCTTTAGCAAATGCTGCCATACTTGGAGCTGCTTGACCCAATCCCCTATTCATAATCAACACAACAAAAACTTTCAATTTTTAAGGCACTCAAAATCAGAACAACACAAAAAAATTTGAGGCGAAAAATTAAACAACTTACAATCCACCAATCATAACAGCAAACATGGTAGCAATGGCAAGACCACCATTGGTATCGTGGTGACGAACTAGATAACCTCCATACCACAAAAGAAGAGCATAACAACAGAAAACAGTGAAGAAAGTTGCACCCAAACCAATCCCTTTAGCTAATCCAATCTTGTAACCAATTCTTTGAGAATTCTTTAGTGCAGTGGAATAAGCTTGTAATGCTCTTGATTCACCAACATATGAGAAAACTGTTCTTATTTGACCCACTGTCTGCAATTCATTCAATTTTGTTGCCACAATCAGATAAACGAAAAAAAAAAAAAAAAACTCCAAATTTCAAATGACCATAGAATAGAAATCTAAATGTTGTTACCTGTTCAATTATATTTCCAGCTAGAGATAGAGATTCTTGACTTTTGGAAGTGAATTTGGATAATGTAGTAGTATGAATACCTCCAATCAAAGCAATAACAGGTACTACTCCAAGTGTAAGTAAAGCTAATTGCCAAACAGCAGTAAAACCCACTACAAATCCAGTCACAAATGTTGCCATATAATGCATGAAATTTCCCAACTGTTTCGAAAAAACCCGAAGAACAAAATTAGATTTAGTTTCTTTAAAATCAATTTTAGAGAAATTTGATTGAATTTGAATTACCTTCTCACTAATGGCATCTTGAACTAGTACAGCATCAGTATTGATAGCAATAACAACATCAGAAGTTCTAACTTCTGTATCAAAGTATTGAACATCTTGGTTTAATGCTGCTTCTAGATATTTGATTCTCATTTTTGCTGATTGTCTTTCTCCAGTCCACATCCAACATGATATCTCTGTACACACACACAAAAAAAGAATCAAAATTTAGCAAAACAGAGAGATTGGATGCTGGGGGTGGATTACAACAAACAAACCTGCCCATGAAGATGCCCAAATTGATGCACCAACAACAAGAAAGTAAAATGCATACTACAAAAGAAAGAAAGAAAAATCACAAACATCAAGAAATGTGTATCAAATCAAATCAAATCAACAACAAAAAAAGGAATATTTTTTTTGATGGAATGATGATGATTACCTTCAAGACTTCATCCATCATTTTATCAATATGATTAGCATTAGCACCAAAAGAATTAACAAGATCAGCAAAGAATCTAAGAAACAAAGGTAAAGAACAACCATGAACAATAGCACCTAATGTACCAATCACCATTAAAACATAATCCAAATTATCAGCAAATCTAAACAATTCCTTAAATCCAACTGGAGCTGGAGAATTAATGGGTTTCTTTTCCTCATCTTCAATAACTACTGTTTTTTTTTTGTTATTATTCTCTTTATTCTCATCCAATTTCTTTTCTTTATCATTATTATTACTCATCTTTTCTTCCATTACTACTTGTTTCTCACTCACTTGTGCTTCTCCTTCTTCTTCTTCTTCTACTGTTTGTAAATTTTTCTCTGTTTGCTGTGGTTTTTCAATACACCCAAGTTCTATACCCTGTTCTTCAGTCCATCTCCAGTACTCTACCTTATTTATGTCCTCAGTTGTATCCTGTGATGACATTGCAACCCTCTCTCCCTCTCTCTCTCTCTTTGGATATTGACTTACTTATTTTTCAGTATATATTGATTGGTTTTGTTTTTGTTTCCTCTCTAAAACCAAGAACTATAGTTGGAGTTATAGTTGTGGTTTGAATGGATCAGTATAAACCATGAATGTGAAACTAAAGAAAATGACACTTGAAAAACACTTACTGTGAATTGAAGGAATGAGAGAAAGAAATATCCATTATTTAAAGCTCCCAAAATAACTACTGTATACCGAAAAGAGTGAGTATTCACATCTGACTATCAAAATGATTTTTTTTGGGTTATCTTAATTGGTGTTTGGATCCCTGAAGTAGAAGTAGAAATAGAAGTAGAAGTAGAAGTAGAAATAAAAGTAGAATATTTTTATTTTCTAAAAAATTAATTTTTTACGTCTGTAAGTCATTTTAAAATTATTTACCTAAGCTAACTTCTCACTGTTTTATTTCCAGAAGTTAAAAAACAACTTCTGAAGTGGTATCCAAAACACCCTACTTAACCAAACAAGTTACAATGTTACACTCATCGAGAAAAAATTAGAGAAGTTTTCTAGGAGGGAGTCCGCGGAGTTCCGAAGAGAAATCCCGTAAAATTATTTCGGACATATGGATTAATTTAAGTTGTAAATGACACATATCAGTAGAACAACAACACCTTATTTGTTTGGATCTGATTAGAAACTTGAATCTGATTCGGTACCTTACCATTTTTTTTACTTTTCTGATGTCTGATTCGGAGGTCTGACTAGGCTTATACATCTTACTCTGAAGTATTTGAATCATGTATCATTTTATAGCTGACGTGGTGAACACATATCTGATTGGATTCAAAAGTTTTATATACTTCAACTATTTAATATAATTTTTGAGTTAAATTTCCGGATGTACTAATTCAGATTCTGACGAGTTAATTAGGTTACATTTTTACAAAAAATCTGTAAATATTTTTTTGCTTTGAAGATGATGGATTAATTTTAGCTGTGAATGACATGAATCATTATACTCTATATTCTTTCCACCGGTGTTTGAAATTATTGAGAGATTATGTAGGATTTTTCTTGTTGGGTTGAAAATTACTGAACAAGAACTTAATGTCAAAATTGACTTATTTCACACTAGCTTCACATGCGATGTTGAGGGCAATCGTGTCATTTGGGTATGACTAGTACTTGCGCGTGGGGGATTGTAGTATGGTACAAGGTACTATTACTAAATAAGGTGGGAATAGGGGATGGGATGGGATGGAGTGTTGGTTTTATGGCTTTCGGTGCAAGATATGAACAACCGGAAAATAAGAAACATTATGTTTTGTCACTGTTTTGTAGTTTATTTTTTTTTGTTTTTAACTGTTTGTCTCCTTTCCTCTAACTCAGCCTTCTTTTTTACTTTTCACTGTTTCTATATATTCAACAAAACAAGATCCGTTGACTCATCTCTAATCAAGAGTACTGTTTGAATCACATGTCTTGAAATAGTATACGGGAATATTGTGGCTGTTAAGTGCATAAAGTGGTTTTTCATGTGAAGACAAAATAGAGATATTTGACGTGAATTTTAAAAATTTCTTATCCATGATATTTTCATAACGACTAAACTATCCTGATTAGTTAATATTAGTAAAACTAATTAGTTATTAGATTAGGCTAATAATAATTAATCTAAAATAATTTTAAATTTAATCAAATCAAATTAATTTTTTTTTTTTTGGGTTTGGTTGGAAGAAAAATTAGAAGAAATAAAAGAGATTTTTTAGGGTTTTTTAAAAAACCTAGATTTTGATTCACTCAACCAGAGTAGTGAGGTATACCTCTAACTTAAACTCTTGGTCTTTGTATGGCTCAAATTTGATGAAATTACGTAAAAATTGATGATCTTTTTTGTGATTCAGAGAATTTTACGGTTCGGTTTTCATGTCGAACCCAACCGTAAACGTCATTTAAGGTTAGGTGTTCTTCCTAACCAAACCGTAATCGTAATTTCATGGCGGAATACCAAATATAAACAGTTTTACGGTTGGGTATTAACATCGGACCCAACCGTAACTAACAATTACGGTTAGGTGTTCATCCTAGGACCCAACCGTAACTAACAATCGACCCAATAAACCCAACCGAAATTCTGACATAAAAATCTCACCCAAAATCTCCAGATTTACGGTTGGGTCCGAGTCCAAGAAACCCAACCGTAATTATTCCTAGATACTTTTTTGTATTTCACCGTTTTGATCATAACTCCCTCATATGATGTCCGATTGACCTCATTTTTTTTTTTTGGGCTTCGTCTTTCAATTCTACACAAGATCGAAATGGAAAAATCTTCAAATCTATTCATCTAATTTTACGGTTGGGTTTGAGTGTAAAATAGTTTACGGTTGGGTTCAGAATCGAACCCAACCGTTAAATATCATCTCTATCTCCTTCCTTCTGATTTACGGTTGGGTATTTTAATAACCCAACCGTAAAAAATAAAAGTTACGGTTGGGTTTTCCAATCAAACCCAACCGTAATTTTTTGCTGGAAACCTATTTTTTTTTTTTACAATTCGATCAATCAAACAAGAAAATCAATCACTTTAGGGTTCTAAAAATAACATGGGTTCGATTGGATAGCTTATATACACCATTTGTTGTGGTTGGGGAGTTTGATTTCCTTCACCGCCGATTTGTTCTTCAATATCTTGATTAGGTTGTTTAGCTTGATTTTGATTGTCATCACTACTACCTTCTACATCTTTAGTAGGATTCTTCATCACGAACTTTAGAGTTTAATCGACGACGAATTTTTCGAATCGGCAATTAATTGATTCGATGGAGAAATTCAGTTCAAATGGAGAAGGAGGAGATATGGAGGGAGAGGGAAAGGTTTTGAATTGAAATGAAAATTTTATAAGGTTTTGTTTTGTTTAGGTTTTAATAGATTGAAGGAAAAATTAAACTTTTCATAGATAGAAGGGTAATATGAACATTTAACATAGCCCCTAGGATACCCCTTAACGGATTATTTGGTCACCCTGAATCCAGGGGAAGCCCCTCTATCACATGGGCAACCCTATGTAAGGTTATAATGTATAATGCACGAGTTGCATGAATTTATTAATTTGAGTTAGTTAATTCTATTCACAGTAGGAATGATTTTTTCATACATGGTTAGAGTTGTCTTAGGGCTTGTTCATTTGGTTTGATCTGACATAGGATTATTTTTCGTACCTCTGACTTATTTTCACCCTGTTTGTTTGGATCTGATTCGTGATCTGAATATGATTTTATATCTGACTCGGTCTGAGTCAGATGTCAGATCGTTTGTTTTTTTAGTTTTCTAATGTCTGATTTGAAATCTGATTCTGCTCATACATCTGACTCAGAGTTATTTGAGTTAGGTATCATTTTATACCTAACTCGTTGGACACATACCTGACTAGAACTAATTTCTTTTATAAATTTATTATTTTATTATTTCTGAATCTAATATAATGAGTTTGATTCAGATAAATCAGATCCATGCAAATCAATTGAGTTGGAAGAAAACAAACCGACTTATTAAAGATTGATAACCTTGAATATCAAAATCGATGCGAAAACTAATTTACATGGGAATATACAAATCTAACAAATCATGTGGTTAGGATAATCCTATTTTATATGCATTTGATAGGCACACCGTGTAACGAAATTGGTACCATTGTAGCCATGTTGTTGAATTTGAATACGGGATTTGTGAACATGAAAACACAGAGATCGGTAGACAATGCCTTGGTATATCTATCTACACATGGGTTGTCCATTCCATTTAGGCTGACTTTTGTTTTGCGTGTAAAATGTAAATTTATGGTTTTAGAAAATGTGTCACGGTAAGTACATACATAGATAGACAGTTGAAGGGGCTACTTTCCCTTTTTCACTCAGTCAAACCCCAAATCAGCAAAGACTGCAAAATACTTTTTACTGAGCCAGAGTTTGTTTGCTTCAAGTAAAGCAAAGACTGAAATCTACTCAGGTTCGTACAATATTTATTTCTTCTTTCCTGTTTTGGATTTTTTGTTGAATAGATTAAAATAATTTTTAATGTGATTTCTACCAACTGAATTAGACGGGAAGTTGGTACAGCACAAGGCTCTTAACCTTTGTGGTCGAAGGTTTGAATCCCACAGTGAGAGTGTTTTTTTAAGTCATTTTTTTTGTTTTCTTGGTTTCTAAAAATTTTCCTAATGTAAGAGTGTTATGCCCTCGTTGCCCTGTATCCCAGTTCCCCACTGAAGTACTGAGTTTTGGTGAGGATATCATGGTGGGGTAAAATTAAAAGATAATAAATATTTATTGTTTAAGAGTTTGAGAGATAGATATCAAAAAAATCTAAATTAAATTTTCTCATTTTCTTCTTATTTAGCCGTAAACGTTAACTTCATCGTTTTTTTCTTCATTGAATGTTCTTCTTTGTTGATTCTCATAAAACTTCACGCAGATTTCAAAGATGAACATGAATAGAGTTACAAGGTCGGGACGAAATAGAAACTTGAATCCAGCATCAACTGAATCTTGAAGTGGTGTAGTTGTTGATCCACATTTTGTTGTTGATTTGGTGAAAAGAAGTTCAATCACCAGTGATTGATAACGAAATATCTGTTATAAGGAATCGAGCAAATTTGTTGGTCAGGGTCTTGACCCGTTCGATTGACGCTGGGGAGTTGATGAGTGTTGAAAAACAAAGAGGAGTTCTACAAGTGCTTAAGGAGATAGCAAATCTTTCTTCTGAAGAGAATGTTGGTCGCCCCACATGAATGAATTATGGGTTTTGTTCTACCTAAATATTTTTATCCTTTAACACTTTGTCGTAGCGTTGTACTAATATGGTGTTGAACCTTATTAGTACTTTTATTATGAATATGAATCTCTTAATTTACTTTGAATGAGTTGTTTGTAGTTTGTTTTTCTTTTTTATTTAGGAGAAGAGTAGATAGGCGAAAAAATGAGTGCTTGGTAAAAAAAAATCATCTAAATTATTTAATTACTCAAAATTTAAAAAGAAGTTCATTAACATTTAAGAAAACACTATTAATCCAAAAATAAACTGAAAATAACACTATTAGTTCATAAAAGTTGAAACTGAAAATGTCAATGTTAATAAGAATGCAAATTTTAAGGTTTCAGGTATTCCAGGAATCCTTTAAGGTTGGCTTCTCTTTCTATGCAAAATGTCTGCCTTCCTAAGTTCAATGTACTCTCTTGTTACGGCATCCAACCCGGAGACATCCATCATCATTATACGAAACTCGTTGTCTGCTTCTTTCTTTGCGTCAACTTTTTATTTCCTAACTTGTTTTGTTTTAAACTTTGCCGAAGACTCAGCTAGTTTTGATGTAAACTCGGATTCTCTCTGCGCCATCTTCATTTTTGTTTGTTTTGCGTATTTGGTATTGAAGTTTTGTTGCTCTTTAATAATAATTTCCATCATTTCCTGTTGGCCACTGGATTTTGCTCTTCCTGTTTTTTTTCTGTTGTTTCACCTTTTTTTCCCATATGACGGTTATATGTGTTAGGTATATTTCCTATTTCTTCATCGCCACTGGAATTGTCTTGGCTTGTTTTCTCGTATACAAATTAAATAACAATGGGTTAGTAGTATGAAAATGGATTAGTAGTAATATACTCAATCAACCAATCCATCCATTTATAGGTATGTCAAAATATAGCTGTTATAATGGTAACAAATCCCAACGGCTATCTCAATGGTTAGAATACTAGGCGTCCTCTTAGAATAACGCCCCACAAACAGGCGCTCGATTAACCCAACGCCCCACAACGAGGCGCTCTCTTAGCCTAACACCTACAACAGACGTTGTCTTAGGAAGACGCCCAATATAGGCGTTAATCCAGACGAACGCTTGTTACCAGGCGTTCTTCTAGCGTTACGCCTGATAGGGCGTCCTCTTGGGTGAACGCCTGATGGGCGTATTTCTTGTTCACGCCCGTCTGATGAAACGCACGTCTAGATAAAACGACTGTCATTAGAATGAGAGCCAGCGTAACGCCTGGCAAGGGGCGCATGTCTAGGTTAACGCTTGACTATATTTGGGTTTGGTCCAGTTCTGGGATTGTTTTTGATCCTGAACAGTAAAAAATCCGGACCATTACTCATTTATGCTCGCCCCACTACGCTTGGGTTTGGACAGACCAAATACCAAATTTGGGTTTGGTCCGTCTTTTACTCCCATGACTGTGGTTGCTCTTACAAGATGATAAAATAGAGTCATCAAGTATCCAACTCAAAAACCCCTTATCCCATTAATTATGGTAATGGCTACACTGCCCTTGTTTAATTAGTACTAATAAAAATAATTAGCTAAACTAATAAAGATTAGTGATTGATTAGATTACTGATATGATTTAAATTTACGGTTTGAAAATCAAAATCAAATTACATCTACGGCTGAAAACATATGAACTCCTAGCCGTAAAATAAAGATACGGTTGGATAATGTATAAAACAAGCTTACGGTTAGGATTCCTAACCTTAAGACAAACAAATATCTTCTATTGTTGGCTTTGGTACTAAAGCCAATCGTATATGTCAGTTACAGTTAGCTTTTATGGTAAACCTAGCCGTAAATGACCCTGAATGTCTATGATTTTTCCTAAGTAATTGAGATGGAACTAATATTCATTCATTCACGTTAAAAATAAAATTTCATAACATTTTTCATGAAGGGAAAGACATTACAATAATGGCAAAGGCATAAAATAGATAAATTAGACATGAATAGTTAAACATCGAAAAACGAGTCCCTCTCAATCAAAACATTATAGACCTCTTGATTCCTGAATTTTTCGCCAAAGATATTCTTATATCGGGCAAGAGAAATTTCATAGTATAGTTCAGATGCACTTAGTTGAGTTGTATTTTCTTCATTATCGACTGTAGGATACATCCACTTGGTTTCCACCACAACTGCTCTAAAACTTTAATAATTACTATGGATTAATTTCAATCTTTCCCTGATGTGTTGGAATAATCTTCCATTTCGATTGTCGTATAAGGCGACAAAAATTATGAAGACACGGTTCCAATTATCCGAGGGTTGTTAAGTTAATGTTACGATTTTGATCATGTTATGTGGTCATCGACCATACGCGAGCTATAACAACATCTTCTCTAGTGGCGAAAGGGACAACCATGTTTTTGAGTTTTTGGATTATGAATAAAGAGGTGTATTTGTTAAGAAACAAATAGAAAAAAAAATTGAGAAGAGAAATTAAGGGGTGTGTGTTCTTGTTGAAAGGATAGTGATATATGTATACATAGAGAGAGATGAAAGACCCAATGGATAGAAAATTTGAAAAATCTAGTTGTTGGGTAGTAATTGTACTGATGGACATTGGAAAATGTAGCAAGAGCAGAAAATTTCAGTTATCTACGGCTAGGAATTGGGTATGACGACCTAGCCATAGACATGCCTCATGGGTAGTTACGGTTAGGTTAATGTACAAACCTAGCCGTAGGAGAAAATTTAGGGTCATTTACGGTTAGGTTAGGTCATAAATCCAGCCGTAAACTAGACCTTTGTTGTTACGGTTGGGTTTTGTAATTTTTCCAACCGTAAAACTGGCATAAATGCCAGTTATGATAGTTACGACTAGTTTTCATGGTCGTAGGTACAACTCAGGGTAACTTACGGCTATCTTTGAAGCTGAAGCTAGCCGTAAACCTGACAGAATTTGGAAAATTATAGACTTACGGTTAGGTTTTCATGTACTCGACCTAGACGTAAGTGACACTAAATTTTTTCTATTTTTTTACTTAGTATTATGATATTTTTTATTGTATTTGGAATGACATAATAAAAAAAAAATAATAATCATTCATTCAAGCTAAATTTGTATCCATAACTAAAGAAATGTATCCTTCAAATCCATTGATCCATAAATTCAACCATAAAGTATCCATAACTAAAGAAATGTATTCTTCAAATCCATTGATCATAAATTCAACCATAAAGAACTCATATCCGCAACAAAATAAGAAAAAATTCAACCTCGACCTTTTCCTTTTCTTTTCTTTTTTCCTTTACCACGATCTTCACCTTCACCTCGACCTTGACCTTTTCCTTTACCTTGAGGTTGATCTTGAGATTGATCTTGAATCATCTCCTCACTCGAACATTCGCTAGATGAAGAACCAGTCGGAGTAGTTATTTCGTAGCTAGAGGATGTATACCTATCTCTCTTGGAACCCCTCATTTCTTCGTCATCGTTGTATAGATAGAGATTTGAAGATTCAGGGTCAGGTAGACGTTCAATCTTAGCTCCCAGTCATCTTTGTTCCTCAACCCTCAGCACTTTACCATCATTAATGCAACCTCTCATGCCCTTCAGCAACCAGTTAACTCGATCGACCTATTTTCATATCAAGGGGTCCAAACTTTAAATACTTTTATAAATTTAAAAAACTAATACAATAAAAAATAAAATAGTATACATACCACCATAAGATATATCTCATTCCAAAAACTTGCTCCCTTCGAGGAACTTGGATGATCCACCTTGTCGTTGAAATATGGTATCGCTTCCGGATCCATATTTATCACATAAGGGTGACCAAATTTGTTAAACCAAGTCAAGTAATTATCCTCGGCTAGTTTTGTTCCATGAAAGAAACTCAATCCATTTATATCAATTTGGTAGGGGGCTTGAATGCAACCGTTCCAATCGTTGACCCACGCAACCGGATTATAAACCAATCTCATATTCTGAATTGAAAGGCTAGAGTGTGTTATGTCAACTTGAAAGTATGCATCGAGAACAATTTTCTAGACAACTCCAATTTGGCATAGAGTTCTGCGAGGGTTGTAAATGAGGTACCCTGTTGGACAATACAGTGGATCGTTGTAGGTCGACATATTGGAAAATTAACGAGCATCATTACCATCATCACCAAGCCTGAGGTACGGGTTAAACACCATATCTTGAACTGTCAGAAAGTCTAATTTACCCCTCATTTCAACCATCTTAGCCTCTTTGTCCTTCTGTTGATTTCTTGAGAAGGGATATTTGCTTCCTGTAGGAGTATGGAACGCCAATTTGTATTCTCCTTGTGTGACTCAAGGTAGGAAATGGTTGTAAACCCATGACTGCGCAAAAAGAGAATTATATTAAATGCAAATCAATATAAAACTTGAACAAACATTGAAGCTTTACCAAGACTCTCAAGTAGGAAAGAAAGGGTTGCGATGCCTGATGTTATTTTTAATAGTGGTAAAATAGGTTCGATTCTCGAACTTGTGAAGATTTAATTTCTAGACCTAATTTTTAATAACAGAAAATTAAGAAAATTAAAACAATTTGATTTTAAAATGGATGAAGAAAAACTAGGGCTTAAGATTCCACCATTAACCAATACTTCAGTGATAACATCTAACAATTCTTATATTCAATTGCCAAAGATAGGTTTTTGAAAGAATAATTGTAAATCATAAGCATGAGACATCAAAAGCAGTAAACCCAGCATGAACCATCAAAAGAAAACACAATTATTTAAGAAAAACCATTTTTTTCCATTTTAATTCAAGCAATTAATAATAAAAGAATTATAGAATAAATATAATTAAAATAGAAGTTACCACAATTATTGGATGAACGGCTTCCTCCGTCGCCCCAGTGATGGTGATTAGCTCATTGTAATGGAAACACACTCAAAATAGACTTTCATTGCTCAAAAGGTGCTTACAATGGTGAAAAAGGAGTAACACAGAAGTTTTGAGAAGTATATAAACGTTAAAGTGAAGTGATCTCAGTGTTACAAAAGAAATAAAAGGTAACAGGAAAGAAGAACAGACCGATACCGCAGTAGAAATAAGACTGCCTTAGCAGCTGAAGATACGACTGAAACAACAACAGTATCAGCAATACTTCTGGAACGCCTTATGTTCTTCACCAACAGAACTCGTTTCTTCCTGGAATTTTTCCCGGTGCTTCCCATCTGTCGCAAAACTATGAACGGAAGCTAACAACCTGGACCGTATTGAAGAGGTTCCTAAGACACATGATGGAAGAGTGACAATATTAAGAAGCAAGGTCCAAGAATTCAGAAGTGGTAGAATGACTGAATGAATACAAGCTGTGGCTAATACCCGAGGCATAAAAGAAGCATTTTCTACGGGATCCCGAAACCACCAGCCACCCCAACCTAATTCATGATGATCCCACCAACTTCCTGGCAAGATGCCTAAGGTTAAAAAGCACCGACATTCCTCTCTCCGATTTCCTCCCTTCTCTTTGATATATATAGGGTTTCTAAACCCTAGGAAGTCTTCTTAACCGATAAGGACTCAAAGAACACGTCCAAATCACTATTGAATCTTGTGATATCCGAAACAGAGAAGAACACCTTTTTCCGTCCAGATTCATTCCTTTGGCCAATTTTTCCGGCTAAAACACTCTGTTGACGTGTGTTTATGATATTCTGGTTGTCTAATTTACTTTGGGTGAATTTTAATTACCCAAAACCACTGAAAACACGTACAACCCACTTCCCAGGATTTTTTCACGTAAGAAACTAGGTTTCCCGCCATTTTCGGTTCTTTTCAAATTCAAAAAGAGGGTGCCCCCAATCCAAGAGCTGGGTGCCTTTAGCAATTCTCATCGGGGTGCCTTTAACAACTTTTTGAGCCGATTTTTTTCCAGATTATTCATTTCTCCACAATACCTATAAAAACACAAAAAACCAATAAAAGTACAAAATCGAACACTAACAAAATAGAAAATTGAGCGCAAATTCGACACAAAAATGCGTCTATCAATGCCCCATGAGTACCTGCTACCTTGTTCAACTCCGGATCAAGACTGAGATGTTGTAAGAGTTGTAGATAGCAAGCGTTCACCCTGTTACCCGAAATATCGGAAAAAAAAATGATACCAAGTGCGTAAAACAAGTACGATGTAGCTGTATGTCTAACCCTTGCTTCATCCATCTCCATCTCCCTGGAATTCTCAAACTTATCCCTCAGACGACTCAAGTTTATCTTTCTTGCAATTTTAGCCGTAAAAATTTCACCATCCTTTTGTCTTATCCATCCCTCTCCCTTTGGCTTTTCTCCTGCTCATATCTCAAACTCTTCTTCGGATTCATTCTTTTGCCATCTAAGACATTCAAAGACCAACTTGAAAAGATCTTCAAATGGAAGAGGGTTGTTGAAACCCTCGTGCACAACTTTTCCATCCACGGACAGGCCTGTAATTTGGAGAGCATCGCCCATAGTGATAGTCATCTCACCGATCGAAAGATGAAAAGTTGTTGTCTCGGGAAAATACCTCTCCCTAAAAGAGCAAATAATAACAACATCGTACTACTTCTGCGCAGAGGCTATTCCAAGCCATAAGACCGAAGCCCGTACCAAGGCTACCACCCCTTCGGTCTCTCTATCCAATGGACAAAAACTCTCCCTCTGGTATTTGAGTTTCGGGACCGTTGTCGTATGATCCTATATAAACTATTGTAAAAAACATTAATAATAATAGAAAATATAAAGTTTTATATTTATATTAGATTAGATTAGATTATTGCCAACCCTCGACAGACCCTTGCCGCCCATGAATGTTGGTAACCAAATAAGACGAAGGCCATATCCCTTGGCTCACCTCAAGGTCTTCCATTCGCCTTGTCGGGCAAAAAAACAATACTTTCAGTCATTTGTTTTGATATATGAGGAATTGACTTCTTCTCTTTTCCTTTCCCTTTAGCATCGTAGGGAGCAACCAATGAACGAACACTTGTTTCGGCCCTATGATCTTTTACAATCTCATGTTATTGTTGTTGAGAAAGCACAAGTTGACGTTCAATATTTTCTTCTTTTGGTTCATTAATAACAAGTACACCTGGATTTCTGTTGGATGCATCCAAATTTTTCTTGTGACGAAGGGTTGGAGTAGGGTTATTTTTCGGTGTTACTTCTTGCGTTCTTCTCTTCTTTCCTCCCCTTTTGTATCCTAAAACAAATTAAGAAAAGCATGTTCAACACATATAACAAGAAAACAAAGCTCAACAATTGAAAAACAAAAAATAATAATTTCAAAACAGGAAAATCAGGGTCGCTTACGGCTGGGAAACATATCTCTACGGATGGGTAAAAAACGCTTACGGTTTTCTTTTTGACCATCGACCTAGCCGTAAGTAACGGACAAAAATTTAAGAGAAAATCAGGGTCATCTGCAGCCATGAATCCATTTCTAAGGTTGGGT
Organism: Papaver californicum; assembly: GCA_023531435.1. NCBI lineage: Eukaryota > Viridiplantae > Streptophyta > Magnoliopsida > Ranunculales > Papaveraceae > Papaver > Papaver californicum. The sequence goes on along the minus strand of JAJJMC010033111.1, from coordinate 3,213,620 downwards.
AATGTTATACATACGGTTGACTTTTCATAGCATCGACCTAGACATAAGTAAGGGACAAATTCTTAACTTAAATTCAGGGTCATTTAGGGCTAGGAAACGCAACCTACGGTTGGGAAGTGATAAATCTACGACTAGGAAACAATTTCTACGACTAGGTTTTCAAATTTTCGTATTAGGCATAACTTAAATTTTTTACGGCTAGGAATATTTAAGTTCCTAATCGTAGATGGAAATAATATTCTTCTACGGTTGGGAGTTCATCATTTTCCAACAGTATCACTGTGTTTACGGCTAGTATATAAACATTTCAGCCGTAGGCAGTTCTGAAAATGAAATTGGGAACCATAAGTTTATCAAATGTATCCTAATTATGCAATAAAATTGACAGAAAAATGGTGGGTTTTTCGATTCCTAACTTATACGAGCCATTGTCGGCGGATTAGCAGGAGTTTGCTCTTCTTCTTCGTTGGTCGACTGGTGTTGTGGCTCTTCGTGTTCTTCATCCAAACGTACTTGAACTCGAATCTTCGTCAATAGGTTATATTCTAGTTCGTAAATTGGTTCCTTTGGTCACTTGCTTCAATCTCATCTTGTTTTATAGAAAGAGTTTAATCGTCGATGAATAATTTTTAGAATTGACGATTAATCGTCGTTTGAAGAGGGAAAATGGAGAAGATGAAGAAGTTACGGCGGAGAAGAGGCGAAGAATATGAGGAGAAGATTAATTAGATTTAGGTTTTTCTAGTTTTTGTATTAGATTTTGGGTAGTTATGAAGGAAGAGTGTATTTGACATTTTACATAGTTATTGAGTCCCCCTATCTATCTTTAGGACATTTAAATCCAACGCAACCCTCAAAACCTAAAGGGTGCAGCCTCAATAATAAAATTCTTTTTATATCTTTAGAATTTCCTAAGTGAAAACAAAATTGAAAAACTTATCAATTTTCAACCTTTTTTTTTTGCTGCAACTTTAAGGTTTTTGTGAGTTTTGATTATAAAAGGTCCCTGTTATTTGGCAAATCTTTATCTAGCTGATAATTATGAATAAAAAGAAAAAAGAAATACATCTTACATTGGAGTGATTGATGTGGTGATAATCAGGGGCGCAACTACAATCTAGCTTCTCCTGGCTTAAATCAGGTTCAAACAACCAAGAACTCTTCTTTTTTCACTACGTATTCTAAGTTATGATGAAAAGGCATGTTTAAAATTTAGGTTTAAGCCCAGTATGAAAAATTGGTTCAACCCCTTCCATAAGAGTTTTCTAGTTCCACGTTAGATAATCCTTTGCAATAGGACGCTAGGATTCATCTCTACTGGTACATGTAAACTAGTGAGAACATGTATATGTGTGATGTACATGTAGGTCTGCACAGGAACCGACAGGAACCGAAGGACTGGACCGGAACCGACGGAACCGTACCTGAAATGGACCGAACCGAGGGTACAGGGTACAAGTACAAAAAATAAGAACCGAGTACAACCGGGTACAAGGTACAGGTACTACCCCAGAACCGACCTGTACCGGACCGATTGTACCGAGTTTTAATAACCGTTGATCATTTTATATAGTTTCAATCTCATCCGTCCCTTTCTAAGTTAGTTTCAATCTCTTCTACTTCGTTTCATTTGATTTCGTGCGTCTGTGTTACTGACTTATTGTGTAGTGTGAAGAAGAAGACGACTTCTTCTGTGTTATTGTAAGTAGATTTGATTCATTTGATTCACACCATAAGTAGATTCACATCATGTACTGGGGAAAATTTATGAGGGTTGTGTATTTACTAGTTACGGTTTTAATCATCAAATCTTCATTTTTTAGGGTTCAACAACTCTGATTTCTTAGGATTTATGAAGGCTCAACTCTGATTTATCTCATCAAATCTCCAACTCACCAAATTATTAGGTATGTACTTCATTCTGAGTTACAATTTATTAGGATAATAAAATATGTTTTTTTTAAAATTTGGGTTTTCAACCCTGATCTATGTTTAGGTAATTTGGGGGTTTGTTTGATTAGGTCAAAGTAAGTATAATCCATGACCTACATATTATATTGGATAATGATCTGGGTTTTCAACATGAATAATGATGTAGGACTATGCATAATGATTTGGGTAATTACAAAGATGTTCTTAATCTGTTTTGGTTGAGTTTTTTTTATATTTCTTCTGAATAATGATTATTTGCACAATGCAATATATATGGGAATTGTCTTTGAAGAATTGGTGGATGAAATGTTTACTGTATTTCAACTTTTCAAGGATATTGATAGACACATTTTAGTGTCTAATTTGCACCTTAATTTCTAGTGAGTTAGTATTCGATTTTGTGTCTATTACGTGTTTTTATGCTGTTGTAGGTACATGAGAAGAATAAAGATTTGTGGAAAAATTGGCTCAAAAAGTGTTCAAAGCACCCGGGAAAATGGATCAAGGCACCCACACTTTGGATTGGGGCACCCTTGGATCGGGTCAACCCAGCGAGCCAGCGAGTCAACCCAGCGAGCCAGCGAGTTAACCCAGGATCGGCCAATCCAACTCATCGGGAGTTCCTGTTTCAACGGGAAAAGGATTTGTTGCGATTTTTGGGTTGTTTTCGGCAATTGAAGATGACCCATTGCAATTAGAGTTGGAAGAAATCGAAAGACATCAAGAAATCCCAGAAAATCAGCTCGGGAACCCAATTTTGGCCGGAATCAGGACTCGGTTCCTGTTTGGATTGGGATTGAAGAATTGGAGTGATTTGAGAGAGTTCTATTAGGTTTAGAACTCTCTCTAGGGTTTGTGAAGTCTATAAATACGAAGTGAAGCCAAGAAAATCAAGGGGAGAAGCCTAGGGAGCGATTCAGAAGAAATCCGGTGAAGTTCCGGCGCCGCCGGTGACCTGCTGGTGCTCCGGGCGGCGTGTTCTTCATCCACCATCACCGAAGAAGACGACTCAGTAACATTTATAAGTGTTGTTGTTCCACTGTTGCAGCTCTGCTCCTGTTGCGTTAAGTTTTGAACGTTCTGTTGCTTAAAGCTCTTTGTAACAGCTGAACCCTGTTCTGTGACACTTATATACGTATCTGTTCAGCTGTTGCACTATTCTTAAAACTTGTAATCAATATTTTGAGCAATGAAATCAACTTTTGAGCAAGTTTTCTTCACCATGGGGTAAGTTTATTTACTGGGATGATGGATAAGGTATTTTTCTCAATTTTATGTGATTTAATTATTTTCTAATAATTATTTATAATTCTTTTATTATTATTTGCATGGATTTAAATTAGAAAAAAATGGTTTTTATTAAATAGTTGTGTTCTCTTTTGATGGGTCATGCTTAGTTAATTACTCTTGATGTCCCATGCTTAGGATTTACAATTATTCTTTTAGGAAACATATTTTTGGCAAACTTGAATTAAATTGTTAAAAAGAATTACATGATTAATCACATGAATTGTTAGAAATAACTGAATCCTGATTCCTAGTTTTATCCATATTTTCTAAAAATCATCTCTAGTGTATTTTCCTGATTTTTATTAGTTTAGATTAAGTCTAATATTTTCTAAAATCATTACCTTCACAAGTTCGAGAATCGAACCTCTTTATTTACCACTATATAAAATCACATCAGATATGCGCATCAAATTTTTGATTGTGTAGTATTTGGAGATCTTAGGGTATGATATTGTCGATGTTTCGTCTTTGTTTTTATGTGTTGGGCAGAATCAGATGTATAACCTAAGAAACGCAGTATAAGTATGGTTTATGTTATTAAAGCTGGAAAACTGCTTCCACTGTGATTATTATCCTAAACTTTCATCTGTAGAAGCCATATGGCAACTGAAAATTCTAAACAAAATTACTTTCCATCCAACTTCTTATCCATATAGTCCCAATGAATATAAGTGTGCCTATCTTGTAAAAGAATAAGGCTGTGTGGTTATGTAAGTAATTGCCACTTTAATCTTCCTGTTTGTAAAATTCCAGTTCTTTGAGTTGCTCGTCTGGTTTAGATTAAATTGTAACGTGTTGGGTTTGAATGCCCTTCATCAATGTCCGTCTATATTTCTTTGAACTCAGGTGTTCATGTTGCGACCCAGTTATACTTCTAATTCTCCCATTCTCCCATACTTCTACTACTTACCATTGTGTTTACTTTTGTGGAGTTATGATCATAACCTTCTGGACATTTTTTGCATTATTATTATGTTTACTTTTGTTCTTTATGGATGTATACTGATTGTTGAACGAGTGAGAATTATATTGTAGGATGAGTGGGTAAAGGGATATACCATTGTTTCTCCTTTTTAATTTATTAGATGGAAGACATTAGTTCTTAATTGTCGATCAATCTTTTTTTTTTAATACTACGTATTCAAAGATACCAACTATGTGGAGTCGTGACTCATGAGTATTTTATGGCTATATTGTTGTATTACAAAAGGAGTCTGCAATTATGTTGTTGTTTTTTTGTGAATATTTTCTTCATTTCACTTGTATTCTGATTATGTAAATGCACCTATGCAGTCAGGGGATCAAAGTCAAGCTCCATCAAAATACTGATCAGGATACACTTTGAAGTTTTTGTGATAAGTCGCTTGATGAGTAGGGAAGTCTATCTCTTTTACTTTCAGCAATTTACATTTATGTTTAAATTTTACATATATCATTTGTCTATACAAGTTCTGCACGTTTCTTTTGTTTTGTTTAACTTTTAAATAGAGTAGTAAACTTTTGCTGATTGCTGTGTAATTGTTAGTATGGACGTCAACAGTATATATCTAGCAAGAAGGGTTAGTATGGACGTCAACAGTAATTGTTAGTATGGACGTCAACAGTATGTAATTGTTAGTATGGACGTTAATTGTTAGTATGTTGTCTCTCATTTTCATTCTAGTACTGGAAAAGAAGTTGACATCCATTAAAAGGAAATTGAATGAATATCTCTAACCACTAAACATTAAGCCGTGATTTGATTTTAATTTAAAAAAAAGGGTACAGGTATAAGAACCGACCGGAACCGAGGGTACAGATACAAGAACCGAACTGAGAGTAGATGGTACATGGTACAGGTACACGGGTAAAGAACCGACCATAGGGAGGTACGGGTACAAGGTTCTACCAAGAACCGAGCCGAACCGACCTTTGTGCACCCATATGCACATGTTTGCATTAGGCTCCTTTAACAACATAAAATTTAAAAACAATGAAAGTTTTTGCTTAAAAATAAAAAATTGATATTCTTATTTGTACTCATTGCATAGACATTTCTGTGTATAAATTTTATAAAAATTCGATTTGAAAAATATTACAGTCTGAAGTTTTTTTTTTAATGTATTTTTAAAACAATGACATTTCTGTAAATATAAAAATGTAAATATATATATATATATATATATATATATAATGTATGATTCTACCCTTGGAAACATATACAATGGTGTTAATAGCATCTTCAGTAAAAGGTCAAGGTCTTATTTATATCCCATAAATAATATGACACATCAGAAAATTACCTAATATTAGTGAACTCTAATAAAAAGGAATCAAATATGATACAATAAAGTCGGATAATTTATATATTTAGAATTTTTTAAAAGCGAAGGTCCCAATGGATGTTTAGATAAGACATTCTCTTAGACACTTATTATAAATTGTTTCTAAATTTATTTACGGATTCCTATTAAATCAAACTTATTTGTAGGAATAAGTTTGCTCTAATAGGAAATTATTTAAGACCTCCGGTGTCCTCCACCCTCTATTCGAGATGCTATAATGATGTTGGATGTTATATTAGAGCTTCTCCAATGGAATGTATGTAAGGATAAATGTTGAAATCCGCGTAGGATACATATTTATTTTTCTTACAATCTTTCTTCAACCCTAACTTCTTTAACCAATGTATAGATGATGTGACCTTGTTTTGTTTTGACATCTTCTATGTGAATGTCTAGTTCACATAGAGAATATCAACCCATCCTAGTCAGTTTTTACTTAATTAAAATTAACTTTAATATATTAGGTAACCATTTTTAACTCTAATAAAATTTTAAAATTACTGAAAATAAAATTTCTACCTACAAAAGAAGAGGTCAAATACAATATTTTTAGAGATGAATATTTTTTTCTCCCTAATTTAAAAAATAAATAAAAAGGAAGATGTTTTGTTTCTATTACCATATAGGAAACATGCATAATGGCCGTCAGATAGGCACTCAATAATACAAGGGTTAAGACTATTTTATCTTTTTATAACCAACCAATACTTTTTTTATATATAATGTATTTAAGATAGACAACTCATATCTAAAAGTAACTTAAGTGGATTTGGTCGTGGATTATTTAAGTGTGTCATTAAGAATGATTAAAATTAATACAAAATCGTTTGTAAAGTTGTTAAATCTTGAGTTTTAATGCCAAAACACGGTTAAAAAATCTTTGAAATTAGATTTAAAATCTAGGCAGATCAATCTTTACCCATATATAGCATATGTCTTCTATGGTATAAATAAGTTGAAGTTCGGTAAAATTTCACAACAACGCTGTGATTGTTTATTTATTTTCAGAAGCGATGGCTAAATTGTCCAAAATCTTTTACTTCATTTTTGTTCTCCTTGTCATCGCTTCAGTTGAATATATGGTGTCCAAGGTGGAAGGTAAAACCTGCACAATAGCATGGGGTCCATGCCCAGACAACACGAGATGTGACTTGCAATGCTACAACCGTTACGGTGGCGAAGGATTTTGTAACTTCATCGCTGGTACTCGCCAACAGCAGTGCCTTTGCACATATAAGTGTTGATGGAGGCAATATCTAATGTGTCATTTTATTCTCGTTATGTTGGGTCGCACTCTTATTTTTAATAAAAAGTACTGCATGATTTAAACAGTAAACTATTTTTTATTGAATAAAAGAAATATTAGCTTAAAATGTTAGAGTTAAGTTAATTTCTTCATTTGCTACAGTAAATCTATCTTCAAATAACAAAATTAGCTTCTTTGAAGCACTTTGTGATGGAGTTTTTCCTGATTTAAGGTAGATTTAGAAGTGTCTCTTTTTATAAAAAAACGAAAAAAAATTAATAGTAAAATAAAATATTGTGTTACCAAAAAAGAAAATGAAAAATAATTGATATTGTCATATTAATATTTTGTATTGTATTTTATTTTTGTTAATTTGATGTGTTAAATGGCATCTCTACGATAAATATATTTGTCAATGGGTAAAAATCCCACGTACAAATAGTCTCGAGCAGACCCGGAATTATTGAATATAAAGAGGTTATTACAGTACAGAAGTTTGTATACAATAAAATTGGAATTTCGAAATTCAATACTTCCACACTGTAATACTAAGGAACGACTTCAAAAGGTATTTAGGTCATTTTCTTGATTAATCCATCTATTGAGCTTTCAAAAGTTAATTAGCAAAATTGGATCGAATATTTTATGTGCGATGAAATAATAAGTATTATAATTCCAAAAGCAAAAGAGATTGTTGAGTGTATATGAATATTGGTTAAAATATACTATATCAGATAACTTCCTAAAATTTTCAACAACAACAAAAAAAAATTGGTTAATGAAGGTAAAAACAAACCCACATGGAAAATGAAAAATATGGTTTACATGTTGGTGATGTACAATATAGATTAAAAGTTTTTCTAAGTTATTTTTTTTTCTTCAGTTTTTTATTCTCTTATTTGATGGAGATAAAGAAAAAATTAATGATGTATTTTTTTTCTTTGTGTAATGTAATTAATGGTGTATTAATTGGATTTTTTTTTATTTTAATGAGAATGAATTTATTGTGTATGAGCCGGGACAAATAAATAATGAGTTGTTAGATTTATAAGATGTTTCTGGAAGGGGGAGAATATCCTAACCGTTACTAAGAGAATAAAAACGTATCTCAGCCGTGACACACCAAATATTACTGTTTTGGAAGCATAGATGGGACGTCCATATAAGTTTATGGTTTTCCAGCACAATATATCTTGGGATTTACAAATTCATTTATAAAAAATCCTCAATCGGATCTAATTCGATTGAAGTTGGGCTACTTAGAGTAAATTTGTATTTAAGTTTAGTTAAACACAATCATTTGCAACATTAAACAGTTTTAATTTCTCAAATCATCCTTCAGATTAGTCGAATAAGATTGATTTTCATCAATTAGTTTTGAATTGAACAAAATCGTTTTTACAATTTTTGTGAAATCAATCAAATTAGGATAATCAAAAAAATTATGCTTCAATTAATTCAAAACCCACAATTACTAACGAAGAAAACGCTGATTTGTACCATGAAACATGACTAATTTGAAGGAATTCAAAATTTTAAGAAAACTCAGAGATTCTGATTACATCCGGTGGGTTTATACCCGCAAACCCAAATCGAAGATATGAATTTTCATCTAGTTATACATCTCAATGATTAGTTGTTGGAAATATTTAGTATTTTCGACATAGATAAAATCTTCTTTCTCGGCCCCACTGTGGCAACGGTCATTTAGTAAAATGGGAAGTGTTTTATCATTTTTATTTTGTTTAAGTTTAAATTACCAGTAGGTGACCGCTTTCACGATGGAAGGCCGATAAAGACCCGAATTGGACCGATTAAAGTTGAATTATAGTAAATAATAAAATTATTAAATTATTAAAAAAATTAAGTTAAATTCAAATAAATTCATATAAAATTGAAAAAATTGAATCAAATTAAAAAAATTGGAAATTCCAATCTTTAAAATCGGGGCTATTACATCAAATTGAATACTTGGATTATAATAAAATGAAAGCAATTTAAATTCTTTTGATGAAAAGTCGATGAAATTGAAAACAAAATTGATTTTGTGGATAGAAAAAGCGTGACTTACATTATACAATTTTTAATCCTATAGAAAGGCCTCCATTTTATCAACCCAATTATAATATTTTTCTTCAAAAATAAATAAATGTAGATTAATGTTATGAAATAACATTTGACGGATTTACACTACATTTACACCATCATTTTTTCATCTTTTCTTCATCTCTTTATTTCCCCTTTTATTTTGTAACCATCACCACTAGTAGTAATGGGTGCATACCTTTAATCCCATGGTAAATGCTCATCTTCTTCTCCCTATAAATAAAAAGCATTTTCTTTATAATGTAACACTTCAACAAGAATCCTCCTCCTTCTCCTTCTTCTTCTTCTTCTTCTTCTTCTTTATTTCTATGTTTTCTTTTGTCTACAACAATTAAGATATTTTAACAAGTCCAAATTAGGCCTTTTATACCATCAAAAATCGATACACATGGACGAGAGGATATCTCCATCCGGTTCAAGAGATGTTCATGGCCTAGCCCATTCAACTAATTCCATCTCCAACAAAGGTATCAAATTTGGATAAAGTTTAAAAAGCAACTAGGATAAATACAAATATTATCTAATATAGTTGGTTATTTAAGATTAGTATAAATTCTAACAGAAAGATGATAAGATAACAATAAATCTTGGGTGGTTATTTATGATAACTACAAATCTCAACCAAGAGGGTATAGGACGCTACACCAAATTTAGTTTTAGCAATAGACTATTTCCGTTGCTGAACGGGCTTGCAAAGTAAAGGGCCGTTGCAAAATACCCTGTTGTAGTTTTTCGCGACATCTGTAGGTGCGTTGCTAAATTGAGTCAGCAACGGCTGGTCGCAACAGAAACAAGCAGTTGCGAAGTCGTGAAACGTTGCGAAACTTTTTAGCAACAGTAATAGAAAGCTAAGAATGAAGTCGTGGCTTCATTCTAAGCTGTTCGGAAAGACAGCTTCATTCTAAGCTACAGCTTAATTCATAACATATCAAACTCCATATGCACAACAAAGTTATCACAAAAATCATATTTTTACAAAGAAAATTGTCATTTGGATATATCTATCAATATTACAGTAAGGGAATCCCACATGATATTTCAAAAAAAGAAGTCTATCAATCGCCCGTCGCACAAATCAAGCCCCTCACCTGTCTTCTGATGATGTGTATAGATGGTTTCAGTTTCCTGATGACCAAAAACCGAAGACAAGTTGATTAAGGATTTCACATCTGACAGTGAGATGATATGATTCAAATATTAACAAAAGTCTAGAAGATAATCAAACAAATGTCCAGTTCAAACTTTACACATACATGGAATTAAAGTTTGCTCAGTTCTTTGCATAACTGAACCAGTGGCATGGCATAAAATGCAGATCAGATTAAAGTTTATATATTACAGGTTGTTTGGCCTAGCTGTGACATTTTCCTGCAGATCTAGGACAAAGCAGCACCTGCACAGACGAATGCTTGATATTATTAACTTAATATTATTACACAAGGGTAATCTTACAAAGTGTTTTAAAGGAAAAGGAACTCTAACATTGGTGGATGTCTTGTAATACAAATACATGAAGTACCTGCCATTGTATCAGCAGAGTGGAGGTAAGTTCGATAACGAACAGTAGTTCAAGCTCTTCCATTGCAGAAGCCCCTTGCACCACTAGCTGCTTGATATGTAATAATAACCATTCCAATACAGCAAATTTGGTATTTAGCAACATCTGCTGATTGCCACAAGATTCCTTCAACCTTTATTCCTATTAAGCAAACAGATTAACGATTGTAACACAAACTGATTGCAAAATGCAAAATATAATTTTGCCAACTACAACATGTATAAGCAACAAACAGTATTACCAGCAGTTTACCTCCTGCAAGAGTTGTTTTTCAAAATGTTAGCTTTATCAACTGCACCCTCGACTTTCTTTGCATCTAATTGCTTAGCAAGGGAACAACCTGTAAGCAGGACAGTTGAGCCACAAGAAATAAAAAAAATGGCGCAGTTTTAAGAATCGCATGCAGAAAAGTAAGAGATGAAAGAGGAACTCACATATAAAACTTTTAAAGAACAACTGAGCATTATAATGCACTTGATTCAATCGAAAGTAGCTAATGCAAGTGATGAACACTTCCTCCTGAAAAGCATATAGTTTAGAGCAAAGAAAAATGGCTTATACAAGACCATGCCCAATGATGGTGATACCTAATGCTGGAAGTAACATTCCCACCAGTTGAATATGCAACATTCCAAATAAGGAACCACTTAAAAGTTAAGACGCATCAAACATGATCACTCAAGTTCAAAAGAAAAAGAAAGTTGTATAAGATGACTATATATTGCTTACCCATGTACAACATGCTAAAGGAAAGCTGGATTCCCAGGGTCTAGAGGAAGTCTTCTCAAAGCACTAAGGGAGGCGTATTACAGATTACTCTGTATAACAAACTGAAAGGGGAATTAGCTGGACTTCCAATGTCTTGAGGAAGTCTTATCAGAACCTTCATAACTAACTGTTCAGTCACTAAAAAAGTACATGAATCACAACGTCACTAAAAAAGTACATGAATCACAACAATATGTTCCTTAATACAGATACATTGTTTGAAACAAATTGGTGGAATTTAAGTACTCAATAGTACGTTCGCAGCTAATTGAATTGAAATCAGGACCTCTCGCAACCTATAAGCATACCACTAGATCACATGCCAAAAAATCAACAAACTAAATCATTGAGGCTAAACTTGTTATACCTGATTCAAAACAGCTTTAGCCATACTTCTCAATTCCTTCCACAACTGATTGAGAAAGCAAACTTCAAGATTGATTTTGTTTGTTTCCCTGTAAAATCACACAACTGAAGTCAAAATCGATAACAAAAATTAGATCTTTAACTTCAACAAATTTGAAGGAGTTCAAACGAGTACATTTTTAATTCCCCATATATATCAGTAACACTAAAATATGTCCAAACGAGTTCGAAAGACTACAACAAGCAGCAGTCATGGCTTTTTTTTCAGTAACATCAAACTCACAACCAAGTTCCAACATAGTTTTCTACCAATTGAAGCAATGCTTCTGCAATACTAGTCACTCTACTAAGCCCTGGCGAAACTGTAGGATACAAGTAAGATTGTAATATTAAGCCATAAACAATCTGGAAATTAAAAAAGGTTTCAAAAGAATGATAACCAATCATATTCCACTAGCATGTAATTGAGGTAAAAAAAAATGGTAACCAATACACAAAAAGACTGTCTAGCTAGCTAGCTACCTAATAAGACTCCCACAAAAGGAAAGAAAGATTGAATCTCAATCATCAAATGAAACTAAAACATAACAAAAGCCAAAAGGGGTCTGCGAACTCTGTACTCAAAATCATTCTACTTCATCAGTGTTTGTATAGTTCACATAATAAATTAAAACCCTAGTCTTACTCCAGATCAAAAGAAGCACACAAACAACATGGAAAGAAACCCATCTTTAGGAAACCCTTGTATCTCTAATCATACCCTAGTTCATCATACTCAAAAGTCAAAAATAGTCGAATTGGAAAAAAGGGTTAGTATTTCACCTGCTGGTATGAGTATTCCCGGTATATTTAAGAAATGAACAAGACTACTTGAAAGTTCTGCATATGTAGATGATAAAAACAAAGTAAATTAAGGGGTTAGATTTAATAAATAAACTATTGATTAACAAAAACCAGGTTTTATTTTGCTCAGATTTACGAGAAAATAAAAGAAACACTTACTTTAGATTGTTAAGAAGAAGAAACCCTAGATTCAAACATGAGATCTGAAGTTTACCTTCACAAACAACCTACAAATACAAGAGATTTTCTTCTCCTTCACACGAAAATTTCTAACAAACTAAAGAATGAGATCTTGAGGAAGTAAATAGAGAAATCTTGGGCGCAAGAGAAAGAGGAACCAGGGTTTAAAACTATCTGTTTATTGATATGAGAAGATATGAGAGGAAGGCGAAGTTTATGTTTGTTGATTTAGAATCTAGGGTTTTTAGTAACCATAAGGTCACACACGGGATTCATACATGTGGGAGTCATAGGGTGGAATAATCTTTCACGTTCAAACCGATTTCTAATATCTGGGCGGAATAATACAACAAAGTGTTGCCGACCACACGGCCTAGTGGCACACTTATAATCTCCTCCGTTGCTAATAGCAACATCTTCTTTTTTTTTTCATTGGTATAAACCCAATGATTATACAATTCTTCAGAAGAGCTTTTTTCTGTTGTGGACAAAAGTATCTTTCTTTTTATCATTTCCAAAAAGATTGACAAACTAGGTGGATATTATCATTTCCATAATAATAGGTAGAAATTGGATTCCTTTTGATATTCTATACAAGACTCTAAAAAAAGTATAATCGGCATAATTATGATTCCAGGAATGTGTTATCCTGTTGCAAATTCTAATTTGAGTAGAAAATTCTCCTTATTGCTCCGCTCAATGGTATGAAGTTGGGTAAAATTTCATGTGATTCAGTAAACAGAATATACATTCCATCATTGCTAGATCGATCCATATGGTTCGATGAAGAATGAGCCAATAATGGGATTTTGCTATAAATGGGAAGCTTAAGATGCTCAGGAAGATGGTCGTTGCGAGTTTAGCAACAGAAAAAACTGTTGCTAAATTTTAGCAACAACTGTTTTGTGTTGCTATTTAGCAACAGTAAAAAGCTGTTGCTAATCTGAATTGCTAAATTACAAATTTGGTGTAGTGTCTAACAGCTACATGGAATGGATACAAGTAGTTATTAGGATAACTTCAAATATCATTAGTCAGATTTGTTTTTGGCGTATAAGCAGAGACTTAATTCTAACCCAAAAGTACACTCTTTCAACTTCAAATTTCTTATACCTACATAAAATCCTTTCTGACTTGGGTTTAACCTTCCGGTTTTAACCTTCTTTAAGATATATACTCCCTTTGTTTCAGGAAAAGAGTTACTTTTCCTATTTGCACAATTGTTAAGGCAAGATGAGAGAGAATAACTTATATAATTTATTTCCAGATTTACCCTAACAAAAATTTTAATACTACATATATCTTTATAATGAGGATAATAACATTTCTTAAAATAACAAAGGTAGTTTTAAAAGTTTGTTATGTTGAAAAATAAAAGTAACTCTTTTGTTGGAACAAAAATTTAAAAAGAAAGTAACTTTTTTCCTGAAACGGAAGGAGTATTTTGTTTATAATTAATTAAATTACTAGGTAAATGGGTCAAATTGATCAACACATTACACTGGTAAGATAGTAAACGGAGGTTAAGTTCATATAAACTACCAAATATCAAATGTTTCTCATAATTCTCTCTCCTCTTTTTCACCGCCTTAAAAAACCATTGATTAAAGTCTTCTAATCTTGTTCGTTTTGGTCTGTTTATGGAAAAAATCGAGTAAAACCTTATGTAAATCATGTGCATCTTTCATTTTTTTTATTAGGATTTAGCCTTTTTTTTTCCCTATTATGTGGAGTGTTGGTGGTGGAGTCATGAATTATGGATCTAGAGTTGTGCTGCTGAAGGGATCTTATTTTGTTGTCTTGACTTTTTGCTCGCTGTCACTAGTGATGGTAGAAATTTGAGTTCAGTTCTTGGGGTTTTGGCTTATTACCGATTTTTTCTTGCACTACGAGGGTGTGGTGGTGCTGTGATTAGAGAAAATCAACATTCTTTTTTGTTTTATTCTTCTTAATCACGGATTTTTTTGATGGGGTGGTGGCTGAAATTTATGTTGGTAATTATTTTAGTTTGGTGGTGTTTCTGAGTGGGGTTTGTATGATGGGTTAATTTTGTACAGATATTCAATGGTGCTGCTCCTTCTTTACATAAATGGTGGTGGTGTTATTGTTTTGTTCATAGAATGGTTGTTGACTCTAATTGCAGTTTCAGTGGAGTTCTCGGTTATGGCTTCTTTCGATGCTCAGGTTGGTGTCGCTGGTGATAACGTTGTTAATGGTTTTCAATCAACTACCACCGTTTTTTTTATTTGGGAAAATTAGAAATATATTCCGGATTTGAACTAGCAATTAAGGGATATGTCCCATGACGGTAAAAATTAGGGGATATGTCTCACCCGTCCATTTTTCTGTTAAATATATATTTTTGGACAGTTATGCCCTCTACACATAAAACATTTAATGGTTAAAGAGAGATAAAATTGGAAATAGTTGATCATGATGGTGATTGATTGACGGAAAAGGGAGTTGATGATGATGTGAAAATACCTTAAATATCAAGGGCATAACTGTCTAAAAATATATATTTAACGGAAAAAATGGACGGCTGAAACATATCCCTTAATTTTTATCGTCATAGGACAGATTCCCAACTGATAATTCAAATCAAGATATGTTCCAAAATAACCCTTTTTACTTTTATATACTGAAACCTTAGTTTGAATGGAAAAAGTTATTTAATTTCCATGAAAAATGTATTAATGTCTTTTACAGTAACCTAATCAATATATTCAAAGTTACTGAAATGATTGATAGCTTTGGCTCGATTGCAGTGAAAAATTTATAGCTCGTGGGTACTTAGTGCAGTGTTATTTGATTTGGTGTAGGGTAATAATAACAACCTCCATCAGGGATCAAAAATATAAACTTGGTTCGTGAGGATTCAAGAACTTCTAGTATATATATATACAGGTTTCTGAAATGAAAGTCCACATTTCTAAATCATGTTTATTTGGTAACAGGAA
Organism: Papaver californicum; assembly: GCA_023531435.1. Lineage (NCBI taxonomy): Eukaryota > Viridiplantae > Streptophyta > Magnoliopsida > Ranunculales > Papaveraceae > Papaver > Papaver californicum. Next base: position 3,198,047 of record JAJJMC010033111.1, on the reverse strand, counting down.
ATGGTCGCAAGCTCTCTATACCTTAAACTAGGATATCTAAGCTCCAAACTAAGCAATTTTGAAGAAAAAGGAACAAAACCAATCTGTTTTTGTTAGGGATATATTTTTCTACAACTAAAAAAAGCCAATCCAATTTTCTAGGCATATATTTATTTTCAACCACTAGGCGTATGTATTTTTGCAACCAAAAAACAAAAGCAAATTTGTTTTCGCTTAAATAAAAAAATATCGATAGCTTAAACTAAGTCTACTTTTATTCAATCGAACTTTCTAAAAACTCGGTCAAACTATTTTCCCAATATTTAAGTTTGTTAATCGGATTAGAATTTTTAAAATATGGATAAATTCTAATTTTTAAAAGATTGGAATATTCTTATTGCGAAAAGAATAGAAAACATAAAAAAATTAGTTTTTGCACAAAATTAAAGAAGAAGATAAATAAACAAATTTGTTTGTTTAACAAAAATTTATTGAGAACTACCTAGATTTTAGCAAATTAAATCCAAGCATATTCAATTCTTCCAAAGAAATCCGTTCAGTCTTATTTTGCTTAGTCAAGCAATCCTAAAAATATGCGGGCAAAATTTAGATAATATTAACCAATTTTATTTGTTTATTTGATAATTAGAAATGGCAACATCAGTAAATTGCAAGCAAATACGGTTTTTTACATATTCACTGGAATTTTTAAATTACGAGTAAACTTCAATTTTAAAAAAATTGACGTGTAAACTCTAATTTATAAAACCTTATATAGGTAAACACCTTGAAAAGGGAAAAGAAAAGTAATTGATGTAATCATATTAACATTTTGTATTTTGTTACGTTAATTTGACGAGTTCAACGGCATCTCCATGATATATTTACTTGTCAATGTAGTAAAACCCCTCCACATAAATAATTTTGGGGACACAAGATATTAATATAAAGAGGCTATTCCAGTGGAGAGGCGTGTGCCTAGTAAAATTGAAAATTTAAAATTATATGCTTCTTGACTGTAACAAGCAATGTCCTTCTATACTTATAGTTCCAAAAAATAAATATATTCAAAAAAAAAAAAGGTTGAATCACCACTCATGCAGTAACTATTTATAACCAGTCCAAGTTATAACTATGGTGCTATATTTGAATCACCTTCCATGTAGTGACTATTTATACAGTAACTATGGTGTTATATTTGAATCTATTTATAACCGGTCCAAGTTGGAACCTTAGAATTTTACTGATATATTGAGTTTTTATAGCATAAAAGACGTACCATTTCTTTTTATTTTCCTTCAAATACATCCATTGAACCAATTTTGTTGTCCATTATGTTTATCGTAATTCTCGCTCTCTTGGCACGAGTGTGGATGTAATATGAGATAATATGATTGTGACAAAAATACTACGTACCTAAATATTTTGATCAGAAATTATTAAACGATTTTTTGGGGACCCCTCACAATACGAGGGGACCATTCCCCCCCTTTTCATAAGATCACTATAAAGTAAATCATAGGACCCCTTATCTATATAATTCTAGTAATAGCCAAAATACTTAATTAGAAGTTAAATAAATTGATTGTTAATTATAGATTAGATTAGATTAGATTAGTTAGATAAGATAAAACATTTGAGTTAGATTTAGTGTTGGGAAAAAGGAGAAGAAAAAGAAGGAGAAGAAGAGTTTTGGGAAAAAAAAATTGAAACCTAGGTTTGGTGATTCTAAGTTCAAAATTAGTAATTCTAGTGCAAATTCAGAGAAATTCGAACCTTTAAATCGTAGAGTGAACAAAGTATTCGTTAATCTTTACAACGATCTGGTGATGGATGATTTACTAGATGGTGAATGTTTTCTTTCCAAACCCAATCCCAATCTCTAAATGAGGGATTTTACGTGATAAACGAGGATCACAACGAAGAATATGAAGATTGTAACGTTTGTGATAATCATGTATACATTTTAAAAAGTTTTTGTTGCTTGAATTGGCTCAAATTTGGTAAAATGTGAACTTTTATAGATGAGATTCGGCTAGATCGTTCAAAGTTCGGCTAGGAAAATAAAGAACAGGTACCCGAACATTGATTTCATCGAGTTTTGGACTAAGTTCGGCTACCTAATCGAAGAACTCCTAATGGTCGGCTAGTTTAGGTTGAACCAGTGTAATGTTCGGTCAGTTCGATCCCAAAAATTTTCTAGCCGAACTCGTGTGTTCGGTTGAATGTAAAGATGTATTCTTGGTTGAACTTTATAGAATTTTTTTGTCGCAATTAGCAGTGTCATATATTTTTATAGGTTCATAAACATAACTTAAACATAATATTGTCTAAATATATAGGTTCATAATAACATAATAGTTTCATCACTTACTACATATTGTTCAAAATATTTAAAAACACCTAGCAACAACGAAATAAAAAACAACATATACATTCATAGTTATCAACCAAATCGAGCTCGTCCAATTCTTCCACTCCTTGTTACTCTCGACTTTTTAACACCAATTTTCACTCTTCTCTTCTTTTCCTTAGCCTCATCACCACCTCCCTTTTTGTTCTCCTCAGCTTCATTGTAGCGTGGGTTCACGCCTTCAAAGTCGCATTCCCTGAAAAAGAGTCTCATATCAAAATCCAGATCATTCTTCATTATTTGAACAATGTCTCTTCCTCTGATTCAACTTCAATGTAGTTGAGGGGATTGTCAGCACTGTTCCAAGGATTCTCAGCATTGTTTATCATTTCTACCCATTCTGGATCGTTCTTCATCATTTCATATATTTCTTCTGGAGTTACTAGTGATGGTAAATTGAGAAGAGGATTTGAACGAGTAGTAGCCTTTTCTTTTTCTTTTCCCTTTACCTTCTTTCGGAGCCTAAATAATAAATTTTGTCCATAAAAATTAAACCACCGGTAATAAATTAACTAATGTAAAAGTTCGGTTAGGAATGTCTATTATCAAATTAACCGAACAAAAAGTTCGGTTAAGAATCAAAATGTTCGGCTAGCATACATCCAAAGATGACTAAAAACAATATAATGTTCGGTTGGAAAAAAATATCTGAAACCTGACCGAACATTTTGTTCCCATAGTAGGACTAAAAAGTTCGGTTGAAAAGTTATATTATTGATCTAACCGAACTCCAATTTATTTTACTAAACAAAAAAGTTCGATTCAAAAGTATTGACAAACAAAAACTTCGGCTAGACCCTAATTTCCTTTCTCAACCAAATTGTTTTTGATCTTCATCCTAACAGAAAGTTCGGCTGACAAGATTTGGTGATCCTAACTGAATTTTTCACTGCTACTACTTTTTCAACACTAGTTTTCATGATTTCAAGTCGAAATAACAATCAAAAAACGTATAGAAATAAAGGGGTTTGTCGGGAATGACCTTGTAATATTATTACTGGAAGATTCGGCCTTTGGTTCTCTCGTTTGGGTCTCAATTTTGTTTCCACCATCAACAACCGGTTTTTCAATTTGTGGTACAAGTTCTTGAATCACTTCATCAATTAGTTCTTTTGCAATTTGTGCAAGACCATGATTCGGTTGAGCCATTGGAATAGACAATAAGATTAGTGGAAGATTTGATTAGGTTAAAAATGAGAAGGAAGATTTGATTTGATTATGGGAGTTGAAGAGGGAAAAAAAATGAGAAGAAAGATTTGATTTAATTTTGGTTAGGTTTAGATTTAGATTTATATATAATTAGTTTAAGATTTAGGTTAAATTAAGATTAACTTAATAAAGGGTAATTTAGACTTTTCTTCCTATTAGGACACTCCTTATTTTTGTAGGACAAATAGTCTAAACATAAAAGGGTCTCCTTGAATTCTAAAGAGTCCCCAAAAAATTGTTCAAATTATATTGTAGACGAGTTTTGATGCCAAATCTTACTAGACAAACAAACATTTTCCCTACCTTAGAATAGTTCTTAAAGAAGCCAATGATTCTATAATCAACTTTAGCATGGAAAACCACCCCATTAACAATATAGATCAATACTCTAAAAGGTCATTCACCCATTCCCCATTCTTTCCTTAATCCATGGAACCAACTTACTAATTATTAATTTAGTTGTTAATTTTAATTAGTGAATAGTGATGCTAATAACACGCAATTGACTACTAAAATTGCTTTTTAATAGTGTTGCACGTTACACTAATTATATCATTCAATATTATGTGACTCCTTTTTTTAATAGAATTTTTTCATGTCAAAATCAGTCGGATAGAGAAAGCTGATAACAGGCTATAAAAATGGGTGAAGTTCAAAGCTTTTTTTAGGGATAGCCTTGAATGAGTTGAAGTTACATATAAAAATGGTTGGTCCCAACTTTACCACTAAAGAGAAAGTGGAGAAAGTGATATTCTTTAGGATTGATATGTCTACAACATGCCATGACAATAATGTTTTTTGGTGAAAGCTAGCAATCATCAAAGTTTAGATGAAGAGCCTTTGTTGTACATTTTCTAGTCTGATTGTGATCAACATCTACAAAGACTACTAAAGCTTAGCTAAGCTCCTACAGTGACTTAAAAGGGAAAATAGACTATTGCAACAAGCCAGCATTGGATAAAGTTCTTTTGGTTTGTTATCTTCTTTTAACTAGTGATGAAATAACATACAATTCGAACGACACATTGTTAAATGTTTATATCTACGTTCTGAATTGTAGAACTGGATATCCCTGACATTTTTAGTCACAACTATGGAATCCTGGAAATCCTTTTTAGCATCCTTAGAGGTAGCTTGGTAATTATCAATACTTAACTACAATAAAAAAAATGGTTTGGATGGTTAATTGAGAAATGCTTTACACTAATTACTTAGCTGGATCTTCTAAGGTAGTTTATAAATACTATAACTAACGTGGTCAAGAAGGGATCTTAACTAAAAAGTGGAAGTTAATTAAATCATTTTGCTGCCAAACATCCGTACATTCTTAAGTATTTTAACTTTAATTTTTCTTTTCATTTCTTTTAAATAATTCGTATCTAACAGTTTTGTTTCAAATCTACATGCAGATATGCTCCTTATGAATACTGTACAATTTTGTTATCTTCTAGTGGTACGACTTTGCCTCTTTTTTCAATATGAAAAATGGTGGTGTGCTGTGCCCTTTGTTTTCTATCACATGTCTTACTGTCTTTGTTTAACTTAGAAATAAGGTGTGGGGATCTTAACCATTCATATGTAGGGGTGGGTGGTCAATCCAAAAGGGTCATTAAAGGTGTAAACATACTATGAAAATTGACACTTGACCTAAGTAGCTAATAATCTCTAAAGTGTTGTAAACCTTAGTAATGTTGTCTTATGAGGAACCTCTCATTGTTTGAGATGGTGTCTGTAAAGTGCAATTAGAAGAAAAGTGAACAGTTTAAGATAAAATTATGTGTCTATGAAATCACTTTGCATCTTCTAAAGGATAGGGTACTATGGTCTACCTTCTTCTTCTTTTTTTTGTCATTGTCTCATCTAACTTTAACTATTTGGTATTTCTTTTCTATTTTATACGTTTTTTTCGGGTTGAAAATGGAAAATACTAACAGAAATGCCATGGATTTTTTTTACAGAAATATTTATGATAGTATTAGCTCAATTGACCAGATTTTTTTTTTCTGGTACTTGAGATAAAAAGAATTACCCTAAATTCTAAAATATTTTATATAAACTTTAGGCAGTTACTAAATACAACACACGTTTGAGTTAAATTCAATCCAGATTATATTCAATTGTACCAAATATATTTTGACTGAATACAACCTGTCACTCTTGATGATATTTCGAGTCATAACTTTGACTATGATCATGTACAAAATTTGAGAGGAATCATGAATGGTTTCACGATTAATAACCGAGGAATTATTGGAAGAAATCTAACAATAATCGTTGAGGATTTATAATTATTTTGTAAAAAAAGTTCATACATGATTCAAGTATCTTAAAAAAAGGTATTTTAATCATAAGTTTTTTTTACTACTGACTGGTTTTGATATAAATCTAGATTGATAGTCTTAAAAATAAAATCATTGTTAACAAAGAAATCATACCCTAATTTTGATATGGATTCATATTGCATTACTAAAACACTCGATCCTTCATTTTATACATCTCCATCAATCATTATCATCTTAAAAAGAACCGATAAAATTCATCATCATCTGTATTTTCGTGATGATCATGGATGTCTGCGGTGGTAATTCTCTTTAATCTTAAGTTATCTTTTAATTAACCCGATAACCCATTATTTATTCTCTCTCCCAAACATGTAATGCAGGCAGTTAATGGAGTAACAAATGGACGAGAACGGAACAGAACAAAGAGAGAGATATACAATTATTAGTTTTGACTCGCTAACAGACGGGGTTGTATTTAGTCATATAAAAGTGAGAAGCAAAATTCAGGTTGCATTTAACCCGAACGTGAGTTGTATTTAATCACTGTCAAACTTTATTTATTTTTCTTCACTTCGTAAAAAAAATCTATCACTATAATAGGAAGTTGTTAGATAACAATCCCCTTTATAAGTTTGGGCTTTATCTTAGTTGGGCCCACCATATACATAATCCATAATCGCCATAGTTTACTTCTCTAATTTGGACCCGCTGGATATTATCACATTGGCTTGGCGCTTTTGTAGATTATTTTGGGATTTTTTTTCTTTTATATCCCACATGTTGTTTTAAAGCTTCCACAATTATAAATGGAGTAAAGAGTAAAATCAAAGAGTAAAAATTAATTTTTTTTGGTTATACTCCGCGTAAAACGCAACGGTGGAAGACTAAATTTTGATCAGGCGGAATCAGAGTTTACGCTTGGCGTTGGGCGTATATAGAAGGATACGTCTGTTGGATGGGTGTTGGATGGACGTATGCTAGTGAAAGGCTTGGTTAGGGCGAACGCTAGATAAACGCTCGGTGAGAGACGCAGTCCAGAACAACGTTTGATGATAGACGCACGCGTAACAGCACGCCCAAGTGTCAGCCGTGGGTGTAGACGAACGCATGTATGAATACGCATATACAATACAGTTTTGGAACGGAAAGCTAATAGGAGCAATATTATGCTGTCGATATTCAAAACCTCCTTGCCCAGTACAAGTAGTTCACAAAGGCCAAGAACCCAAGAATGCCCAGGACATGAACTGCACCCAACATGGTGTTCATCGTGCCTCCTTGTTGTATTGTTATTCGTAAAGGGATGGGAATATAACAGATCATCGAACTAATAAAATTAGGATCATTTGAGGACCAATTTTCATCTCTTCTACTTTACTAATATGTATTACAAACATATGAGTTTCCAATTTTTTCATTAGTAATTGATGCCCTGTCTAGCCATATGCCTACAACATATAGCAAACCTAACAATGTTCAACTTTCAGTCTAACAGATGTTCCACGGTATGATCTATATTTGTAAATCCTTTAGAAGACGAGCATAAGTTTCGTCAACGCCTACATCGCGCGTACGTTTAGTCAACGCCTACGTTGGGTATTAGTTTCGTTAACGCCGCAGCACCAAGCGCACACGAAGTATGCGTCCAATGGGGTATGTGCTTTGTGAACGCCTATACATGCGTGATTTTGAATTACGTCTGATTCATGAGACACACTATTACCTTCACGTCTGGCACGAGACGCACGTAAACTTCACGCCTTTCATGGAACGCAATGCTATCTTCACGCTCCACCAAATTCGAATTTGGTCCAGTTTTCGGATCACTTGATCCCAAACAGTAAAAAGTATGGACTATAACCCAAATATAATCCCCCACTGGATTGGTTTTGAGCGGACCAAAGAATATATTTGGGTTTGGTCCAGATTTTACTCGCCCCACTTTGGATGCTCTTAAAGACGTCATACCTACGAATATGACATGGTTTTGGTGGGAATCTTTAGTTGTTGGATGATCATATGCTTAAACTTGAAGTTACAACCATTCGAAAAGTGACTTGATCACATGGTCTGCGAGTCCCATGTCTTGACTAGGATAGTTAGCAAATGGTTCCCCAAGAATAATTGTTTGCAATGAGCTCCAATCTTATGGATGCCGTCAAAAACACCATCTAGATGTTTTAGCTAGTGCCTTTACATGGGTCTATGTAGGTGATCCACAAAGGCAACAAAAGGAAAAAGATATTACATATTGAAATGATTTTATCCCTAATCATGTACACAAGAATAATATCAACGTGCTAGATTGTATGTACATAGGCTATGAACTTCATAATCAGTACTTTCTCCTTATTTCTTGAAATCAAAAGCCCTTTTATTAGCATACCTGCATCCTTTGTGAATTGTGACAGTTGCATTTGTGGAGACTCGTATGTGTAGGAGTCTTTCGTAGAGGCTTGTAAGTAAAAAGATAAATCCAATGGCTTTTGCTACACAGGAGTCTCCATACTAACCTGGATAATCTATTGACAACGTAATCGAAGGATGCAAACCACCGACATCAAGGGGGCTAAAAATTATCCCAGGCCCGGACTAAAGACTTCAATAAAGCCCAAATTTTATTATACATTTTTTAGGCTTGTAGATTTGGGGGCTGACCAGGACTTAAACCCATATTATCCCTCATAGGTCTATGCCTAATGGAAACCAGTGCATAAATAGAAGATTGTTAGGCAATTTCCAACATATTTTTTATTTCAGTTTCCACCAACATTTTAAATTATAATATATTATTCCTCTTCATTTCTTTGAATCCTAAAAATTCGGAAAAGTAAATGTTGAAGCATATTGATCAAATGAATTGCAAGAGCGTTTTTTATTATCGATGAATTACTAGTCAATTTATAGTATATATATTATGAAGTTGTTATAGATTACACCTATCACTATGGATTGATTTGGTACCATAAATTAGCATGACAAGCAAATTGAACAACTCAAATATGCAGGGTCAGATTCAATATTCTTCCTTTGATAGGTCAGGAATGCCAGTCATTTACAAGGTAGCCGAAGGCCGTGTTAAATTTATAAAACAAATCATGTAATTAATAGTTAATTTTGATTCACAAATATAATGCTAGATAGATAGATAAAAAATATGAAACTAACAAAATTAATAACATGACCATGGAAATAAATTTATAGTTCGGAAGAAAAATGAGAAATAACTATATTGAAAATTAAGAATGTTATTTTGCTTTAAGTAAGAATCTACATGAACATCATATTTGTTTTTTTTGCTGATTCGGCCTCTGAATCGGCCCGAGTTAGATACCATACCGTTTATTTTTTATTTTGAGTCAGATCTGACTCGTGATCTGAGTAAGACCTAACCCCTGACTCGAGATCATTTAAGTCAAGTATAAAAATACCTCTGACTCATTGGACCAAATCACTGATTCACATATTTTGAGTCAGATCAGGAAAAAAAAACATGACCTAAGAGCAACTCCAACGGACGACCAGACCAAAGACCAAACCATATATTTGGTCTTTGGTCGCCAAATTTGAGGCACAACGGGCGAGTTTAAATGGTATTTGGTCCAGAAAAAACACTGTTCGGGAACAAATTTGGTCTCAAAACTGGACCAAACATATATACACTCGCACGCTCCTCTGGTGTAGCGTAAACAATAAAACGTTATGTTAAGAAGACGTTCTCGTAAGACAGCGTTCTCAAACACGGACGGAGGAGTTGACCGACGCCTGATGAAACGGTCACACAAGAATGCGTCTGATGTAACGCTACACTAACACAACGCTCACTGAAGAAGTGTTACCCAAATGTACGCCTGAATCAAACGTTCCCCTACAATAGTGCCGTGAACCAGACGTCCTCTTAAGACGACGCCAAAGAACCAAACGTTCCCCTACAAGGACATTTCTTAACGCACCAAGTAATTAATAATCACAAACAGTATCATCACAAACGTCCCTACATGGCAGCGTTTTCATCTTGTTTTGTATCATCATTTCCCAAGCAATTAATAATCACAAACAGTACTAAGAGGACGTTTGTAATTTGGCTTGTAATTTGTAGGACGTTTCTTATTGTTGGACGCTCTTCCAAGAGGACGTTTCGCGGCCCAGCGTCCATACAAGGTTATGTTTCATGATCAAGCGTCGTTGTGGGAGGACGTTTATGATTGCGGCGTTCTTGTGGGAGGACTTCTGTGACCAAACGTCTACACAAGACAAGGCTCAATTTCCATACGTTCCCATATGACTACGCTTGGATAAGAGACGCTACTTGGTGTTGACGCTTAAACATACGTTTGGTTAAGACAGCGTATGAGTCTGCAACGTTCCAATAGAAGTGCGTCTGGTTCCAGGCGTTTCTTAGTGTAGCGTCTAAAATGAAGCGTTACCCAAATCTACGCTCAACACCAATGCATTACACCAGCAAGACGTCCGTTCCATCTAACGTTCAGCTAGAATTACGCCCAATAACAAACGTCTGGTTAGAAGAGCGTATGAACATATTTTGGTCGAAAACCTCTATGTTACGGGTGGACCAAAGAGCACCTCGTGCTGTTGGAGATGCTCTAAGTGAACTAAAAATTATCTTATAAGTGCACTAAAAATATAGTTTAGAATCCACATTAACCAATTATAACTAGCCTTTAAAATCAAAATTATATAAATGGGCTAAAAATATATTATGTGGGCTGGAATGCTTGATATAAGTGGTCTAAAATAAATTTTTCACAAATTATTTGAATCCTATTTTTAGGCATACATAAAACTTTCAGGGCATACCTAATAAAAACAAAATTAGGGTCATTAGGTTGTAAAGTTACACCACCCCTTATCAACCATTATTTATAATGGCAATTATACCCTTATTCAATTAATGCTAAACTTAATACTTAGATGTTAATAATAATAATTAATTGGTAATATTTAATTTAAATTATTAGGGGTAAATTAGTAGAGAAATGATATTTTTGTGAGACAGTTGTGGTTTTTGAGTAGAAGAAGAAGAAGTAAAAAAAAAAACTTAGGGTATTTGAGATTTTTGAGACTTTTGTGATTAAGGTGACAAATGGGTGATTCAAATGATGAAGGAGAATCTTCATCTCGTAAACTCAATATAATACACATCAACTACAACAATGATCCAGATTTGGCTTACTTTTTGGATTATGAGAATGATTTTGCTCAAACTTAACCTAAACCTCAAGATGATGATTTTTATGAGTCAAATCCAGAAGATGAATACATGGATGAGGAACCTTATGTTAACAATATACATGTATTATTGTAAACGATGTTTAGTCACACTTTTTTAGGTTGAATTCATCAAGAGATTAAATTTTTTCAATTTGTAGTCTTGGGTTCGACTATAAATTATCAGCCGAACTTAATGCGTGAATAACAGTTCGGCTGGTAATCATAAAGTCGAACCTTATTTTGAATTTAACATACGAAGTTCGGCTAATTCCTACTTTGTTATTAGTAGCCGAACACAAGAAATAGGTTCGGCTAAAGATGTGTACTATAAAATTATAAGTCGAACCAATGGCTAGCTTGGTTCAAAATTTCTGAGTCTACAGAGTGATGTTCGGCTACTAAATTGGCTTTTATTAATGGCCGAACTCTGCTGTGTAAATTGATTAAACACACAATTCAAATGTGTGATTACTAATATTTCTTATCGAATTAGCCGAACCTCATAAAAGAAATGGTTCGACTTTTTTTTATATATATTAGCAGCCGAACCTAGCTTTAATTGATAAAGCTAAGTTGTTGTTGTTTTTTTTGAACGTTTTTTGGAGTGATCTAACCTTGTCGTATTCTTGTAGATTGTAGTTGCTGAACCTGTACCTATGCATGAACAACCTTCGCTGTTAACATCATCTACGAAGATAATATAGATCACTTCTGTAATATCTTGGTAGGTAAAAAATTATATGATATTTTACTTCATATTTGTCAACTATATTCCCAAAGCTTTACTAAGTGTATTCTGACATTGTATTAATGTAGACATCAAAATAAAGCTGAAGCAAGGGCTTGGGTTGAGGAACATGGATTGAAAATAAATTATGTGCTAGTATGCGGGCGACAAAGCCGAAATAACCGTTTTGAAATGGTTTGTAAGAGAAGTGGGAAAGACGTAGACAAGAATAAAAATGGTTATGTGTATATCGGGAAGACCGGGAGAAAGAATAAGACTAAGACGAAGAAAAAAGAGTGCCCCTTCAAGATCGTTTTCAATTACAACAAAAATGAATTACATTGGACCATGAATAAAAATATGGATTGTCGTTATAACCATCCACGTGCACTTGATCTTCATGGACATGCAAAAATATCAAGGATTAAACCAAATGAATACGTGAAATAGATAAGATGTCGAAAGCACGTGTTCCACCGATTAAAGTCATTAGAAAATTAAAGGCGGATGACAAGAATAACAAATCTACTATACAAACTATCTACAACGCAAGAAGCACTTTGAGAAGGAAAGAATTTCAAGGTAGGGAGGTGATGCAACAAGTGATGTGGTTGGCGGTGAAGCACAACTACATGGTACCAAAGAAGTTGGATGACTTCGTACAAGTGACACACATTTTTCTTGCTCCGAATTGCGTTCAATTAGCTATTTGCTTTCCACAAGTTTTTATCATGGATTGCACGTACAAGAATAAAAAAATATGAGATGTCGTTGTTAAACGTAGTTGGGCATACGTCAACCAAGGAACTATTCACCTTGGCCTTTTATTTCATGAAAGACAAGACGAAAGAAATCTACATGTGGGCGTTTGAGCAATGTAAGCTAATCTTCCGGGAGGATGCTTTTCCTAAGGTGATAGTAACCGACCAAGAGCAAGCATTGATGTATGCTATTAGTAAGGTATTTTCGGACGCACATAATTTTCTTTGTACTTTTCATATATGAAACAACGTTAAGAAAAAATGTCAATCGATAACTCAACCGCCTAAGTTGAAAGACCTAGAGAATATTGTGACAATAGCAAATGAAGAACAAGAAAAGAAAAATGATGAATTTATGAAGGAGTATGATGATAATGAAAGGTTGTGGGATTATTTCTCCCGCGAATGGGACGCTTTGACATGGTCAATCACTGAAGATGTGTATCGGGAAAGACTTGAGGAACTTATTGCGCATTGGGGAACGAAATACCCAAGTGCCATTGCCTATTTGCGTAAAGAATTCTTGGATCCTCACAAAGAAAGGTTTGTGTATGCTTATAAAAACGAACACACACTTCGACAACCAAGCTACAAGTATGGTAGAGTCGGCTCACCATCGATTGAAAAAGGACCTTTTTGGGCGAGTTGACACGTTTGTGACGATGTTTGACTCAATGAAAGAGTATTTCAAAACTAATATCGTAAAAATTAAAACGAAATTCGAAGGAAGTTTATTGTTCAAACACAAAACCTATAAGGATGATCCTTGTCTCCGGGGATTAACTTATAGGGTCTTCCATTTGTGCATTGACAAATTGATGCTTGAAGTAAAGGTTATGGAAGATTGGGATGCTAATCAACCGCATGAAATGTGTGTTTATAAAATGAATGAATCGATATGACTTCCTTTTTTGCACCAAATAACTCGGTATGTGGATGGTATTTGAGGATATTGATCCTTTTTGGAAACAATTGAGTTTTGTACCTTTCCCCACTGAAGATCCCGACGAAGAAATTTGGGATACAAGTTATGGGAAAAAATTAGCTGAGATCTACCAGGTGCATACCGAGCTCAAAAACAAATCATATACCACAACTTGAGAACGGTCATCTATCTTTTCACCGAGGAGGATTTATTGGAACCGGAAAAGGGGAAGCCGAAAGGTAGGAAAAGTACAAAATTGAGTAGAAAGCAACAGAGAAAAGATACCAAGATGAAGGCTACCCAAATGGATCCATCCGGAGTTGAGTATCATGATGCAATGTACGAAAAGGAAAAGAAGGAAATAAAGAAGGTGATAAAAAAAGGAGTTGTTAATATTTCTAGAAAACGTGGTCGGCCGAGTGGGGATAAAGGAGAAACAAGTAACCAAAATGATAGTCAAAGAGACGTTAAACTCAAGGGTAAGATGTATCCTTCGCAAGAAATGGGAAAAAGGTGAAGATAAAGTAAAAAGGACCTTACATGCGATGGGTTCTATGAAAGGACCTAAAAAAGATAAGTTTGGTAAGTATTTGTGGCCTACAAATATGATATACGATAACTATTTGGAGGATCTACCCAAAATGATTCGTGAGCACATTATAACCATGGAAGACGTCGAAGGGGATGGGAATTGTGGTTATCATGTCACGGCGGAACAACTAGGACCTTTTGAAGAAGCAAAGAATCCGGATTTTAATGGGTATGAAGTCATGTATATAAGGCATCGATTGTTACAAATATTGCGTCGAAACAAAGACTTCTACAAAACAATGATGAGATCGGGTCCAAGAGGAGACAATGGGGTACTAGAGGAGTATATTAGATTCGAACGGTGTTTACATAGGGATTCCGTCATCACAAGAGAACATTGGATGCAAATGCCAATTTATGGTTTTTAATAGCAGAGACTTTCAATTGTATGGTTCATTGTTTTGGGTGGGTTGGTTCGAGTTTTTCTTATATGTCGCCAACAAAATTTTTTCCTGATGATATAAAAGATAGAAGACTTGTTATTGCATTTGTTCAAAACTCTCATTTTATCGGCCTCAAACTTAGACCAGATTTCCCTTTACCTCCTTTGTGTCATTTAGCCTTTTGGCCTAGATTCGAATAAAATTACTCGATGGATTGGTGTGCAAAGTACGCGACGGAAACGGAACTTTAGAATACTTTGCATATCTTGCTCCCAATCCAACAAGTAATTTTATCGACGGATGATGAGGATGAAGATAATATGGAAGAGGTAAATGAAGATATGGTAAATTTATCCTCAAACATACTATGAACGTTTCTTTGGGAACGTCGTAAGGATCAGTTGTTGTTTTTTGTTTTTTGTTTTTTCGGTTGGTGAGCATGAGATTAGATTATGAATGACATTAAATGTACAGTCAAACACACATTACGAATGGAATATTAAGTCTTTTTGTTATTTGTATGTTTGTAAATTCACAATTAAAAAAAACCTTTTTGAAGCCTTCAAAGTCAAGTTCGGCTACTATGCAATGCATCATTTTCAGCCGAACCTGAAAACCTTGTAAATCTGTTCAAAGTAATGTCAGGTTCGGCTACTAATTGTTTTAGTTACTATCCGAACCTGACATATTTAGTCAAAGCCGTCAGGTTCGGCTACTATTTGGTTAATAATTCCAACCGAACTTAAATTTGAAGTTGAACCTAGTGATGTCTTTGGAAATACCATTAGATTTCATTCATAAAATGACCCGTTACAAAATAGAATGAACATTAAAGGTTGTTACATAATGAAAAAAATCCCATATACGGGTTATTAGAACCTCATATGTAATTTGAGGAATTCCTTAAGGATGCGGTATTGAGCGTCGTATTCGAAATTGTTTCCCTTCTATCTTCGCTATTCCGCTCGAGATCGCTTTTCAATTTCAGCATTGGTTTCACCATTAAGTCGATATCGGCTTATAATCCGAACTAAAGCAATAAAATCTTCAACTTGTCTTTTTAGTTTGCACAATCGACAAAACAATGCGGCACGATCTCGGTTATGAGGGTTTCCAGTGTCGGAGATGAAGGTTTCATGCATTTTACCCCAATAACTCTGACTCATTATACCATTCATGCGACGTTCTTCACCCTTTTTTTGATAATTGGCTACATTGTTTGTGCATAGTGATATATCTTCCTCTAGAGTAAAGTTAGTAGCCTTTTTCCAAGAAATATGAATGTGGAGTGGGAATATATAGAATAGAGGTTAGTAACGTCTATATTTTTTTTTAAAGAGTCGTTCACGAGAAGTAGAATGTCAGGTTCGGCTGAAAAGTATTATTTTTCGAATCAGCCGAACTTCAATGATTAGTTCGGCTACTATATTTGGAATATAATTTTGTAGTCGAACATGACGTATGTGAACTTAATTTACAAAGCTGTCAGGTTCGACTACTATATGTGGCATATAATTTGTAGTCGAACCTGACATAGATCCGTATTTTTTGAAAAATAGATTCGTATTTCTTGAAAAATAGATCCGTTAGGGCCTCTCTCTATATAAATGTTACACTCTCTTACTCATTTTGCACCAACTTTCTCGTCTTAACTTCATTTTTTGACACCAATACTCTCTCTTCGTCCAATTTTTACATTCTAGTAATAAGTGGAACTATTCACCATTGAGGATGATGTAATATGTAACGGACCTGTAAATTTACCTTTTAATGGGTTGGGTTTCAGCCCATTAACAAGGCTAAATCCCCGGTCGGTCACTAAAAAAGTAAAACGAAATGAATGTGCAAAAATAATTTTAACGATTAATGAAAACTAAAACTAATGATTTTAAATTATTTTCTTTAATTTTTTACTGTTGAAAGAGTCTACCATAATGTTACAAATTCGCCAACCCAAAACATCCCATTTTAAGACAACCATGAAATGACAAATAAAACAAGTAAACAGGTGACGGCCAAATAAATGGCTTAAGTGGCTAAACAATTGAAACACATCAATTTCTTGAAATAGACAGTAAACCACATGATCAAAATAGATTAAGTAAAAATGATTTCCACCACATGGGTAGTCTTTTCATAAGACAAGAAAACAGATAGAAACATACGTAAACCCAACTATCCCAGCGACCCCGTGATATACACACCGAACTAAACGGATATACTAACTTTCTAAGCGCTTAAAGCCTGCCGTAAGCTCGCCTGGCTTACCGCTGCGGCTTCGCTTCGAACTCTGCAGGGGAGAAAACAAAACAAAGGGTGAGCGAACGCCCAGTAGAGGTTACAACAGAAAAAAATTAGTAATGTCGGCATATTAATATAGACGGTAAACGAAGAGCATCAATAATAATTAAGTAGAGAAGGGAAACCTTTCGCAAAATATAACTCAAGCTAGAGAAATAAGAGGCGCAAATAAAGTTACTCTACTATTCGTATGGCCGTAGCCACCGTTAGGGTAGTCTGGTACCAGCCATTGTTCCGAACGATCTTCCGGGTAGCCACTGAGGTGGTGGGATGCCAATTAAGGCCTGACATTCCTAAAGTAGAGCTCTGTAGTTCTAAACGGTAGCAATCACGAGAAGTAAAGAATGATTTCTAAAACTACATCAAATCCTCAAAAGTGAAAGGGCGGCGCTGCTGCGACTTACCAAAAGTCTGCTTCAAAATCAAATTGCTAATGCAAATGGAGAAATATGCACTTCTTTTAATCATGATGAAATCAGTAAAGCAATAGGTTATGAGGTGATACATTTATTCTACTAAGTGGCACAAACATGGATTGTAAATGCTCAAACTGGTGATATGAAGCAAAATAGTAGGTTCTGTAAGAAGAAGATTTCAATACAAATTGGCAAACAAGGGGTTGGTTTAAAAACATGAAGACAAGTTAAAATGAGGCAGTCCAGTTCAAACAGAGTTTTTATACAGGTTTCATACATGGGATTAAATCAAACATGGGTTCATTCAAAGAGAAAAGAAATCAGAGGAGTAAAGTATAAAACAAGGGCAAAAACATTTCTGAAATTTCAGTTTGGATAGTCTGTCTTTGGAAATTTGTGTAGGATTCGTTACACAATGAAAAGGAGTGAATCTTGGCTCATTAGAAACTAGACAAGACAACTAACACATAAAAATTATAAGAAAATACAATAAGGTTTATAGCTATGTTCAAAAGACTCATCAAAAACAGAACAGGAATCCCGTTTCCAGAAAATGCAGTTTGGACTGTTTGAAATCAAAATTTAGTACAAAATTCATTATGCGATGAAATTAAGCAAATTCGGTCTCATTGGAAACCTGAAAAAACCCTTATTTACATAAAAAGGATATACAAAATTAGTGAGGGTTGTAAGTGCGTTAAAACGTTTTGACAAAACAGGATATGAATCACGTTTTTCAGAAAATTACAGTTTTTATAGTCTGAGATCGAAAATTCATACAAAATTCATTTCACAATGGAATTCAGAAGTTTTGTTCTTGTTTGAAACTACAGAAAACCATCTTTAACATAAAAATGAAAAGCAAAAACAATAAGGTTTAAATCTGGGTTAAAATATGTCTTCAAACCAGGACAATAAGTACCTTTTTCTGGAATTTCATTTTCAGCTTTCAAACGAGAACATCAAATCAAAACAGGAATCAAAACTCAAATTGATTCTAATAAGAATGGTGAAGAAACCCCTGATTTGCATGAATGGTTTAAATTAAAGAAATGGTGAGAATTATCAAGACACTAATGGATGAAATCAACAACACATAATTGAAATGAACACATACACTTTTAAATCAAACTAGGGCAGTATTAAGAATGAAATCGAAGAGAATAACAAAGACCCCTACCTTTTCCAAAGAGAAACTAAACCAGAAGAAGATGTTGGGTTGAGCTCTGATTGGGTTTTAAAGGCTCCAATTCCTCCCTTTGCTCGCGACGGATTTCAGGTGGAAGAAGAGAAGAGAAACAAAAGTTTCTTTTTAGTTTTCGAGAGAAAGAATGAGATGTGATGGAAACAAGTGAGGTAAATGATTCACACGAGTTTTAGGAGAACGGGCTAAAAGACCATTATTCCCTGCTACTCATGCCCTACATGTGGCACACATGCTTGAACATTCTAGAGTTTTCCTCTAAGATCTATTATTTGTGCTCAAAGAGATTACTAAGGGATAACTATATTAATAGGGGCACTCACTGGGTTGGGCTAGGGTTTGAAACCTGGATAATTTTTTTACGGGTGTTATACTATCACCCCCTTAAAAAGCATTGCGTCCCGCAATTCAAAAGATCAAACTAAAAGCTATAAGAAGATTACCTTCAATTAGCTTCGGATACTTGGCTCTCGCGTCTGACTCGAGCTCCCAAGTAGCTTCTTCACTCACTTCCGCCCAATACAAAGGAGTCCTGCAGGGTCTTCCATAAAAAGCCTCACACGGTGCCATACCAATGTTGGATTGGTAACTGTTGTTGTACGCAAATTCCACTAAGGGTAGTTGTTCGCTCCAATTTCCCTTGAAGTCGATTGCACAGGCTCGCATCATGTCTTCTACTATTTGGATGGTTCGTTCTGACTGACCGTCGGTTTGGGGATGAAAGGTAGTACTCATTTTCAGATTCGTACCCATGGCTTGTTGAAAGCTCTCCCTAAACTTCGATGTAAAATGCGGATCTCTATCTGAAACGATCGACAACTGAATCCCATGGAGTCTGACAATTTCCCTGATGTACAAATCGCATAGAGAAAAAACCATATCCGTGTGTCTAACGGGAAGAAAATACGCTGATTTAGTAAGACGATCGATAATTACCCACACACCGTCCTTGCCCTGTTGTGTCCTTGGCAAACACCTCACGAAGTCCATTGCGACGAAATCCCACTTCCCTTAAGCTATCTGCAACGGTTGCAATGGTCCGGCTGGTTGTTGATGTTCGGCTTGCTCTTTTATTTACCTTCTTTATGACTTCTGGTATAACTGCGATGTGCGAAAAGTCTGCTTTAGCATCAGCCTGATGTTTGCACAATTCTACCATTTCTTTCGGTGCCACACGATAAGAAAGTATACATGTGGGTGTTGCTCCAGGCTGGAAAAAGGGTGCGCTGCTGCGAGGATGATAGGGCTGCGGTGGCGCATCCGGTGCTGGAACGGGACAGTCCTTGACAAGATGATTTCCTCTACATCGATATGAACTCTTTTTTTTCGGGTTGCCGCTAGAGATTTGTCTATTTGGAGGAATGTATACGCGAGGACGCTTCTGATTTGGAGATGAGTTGTTTTTGATCTTCCGGCTTTGATCTCTTTTCTTACATACGAAGCTTGAGGCTACAACTTTCGAACGCTTCGACATCTTCAAAACAAATAAGATGTTAGATTCATGATTAGTTAGTAATGTACATTACTAACACGCTAGATGATATGTATATCACGGTATCTAGTTTAGTTATCCCAATCCCCAAAATCCGACGAGACTCTTTTAAGCAACAATTCAAAATCTTAGCAAAAAATTTCCAGGAAATTCTTTAACTACAACATATTTCAAAAATTTAACTATTGTTAAAACATAAATGGGGTATGCTAGTATGAATGAAAAGGAAAACGTCCTTCAAAACCAGAAACATATTCAAAAACGATTTCATAGAAGGTCAAGAGAATTTAGCTAGCTAAAGAAGTGAGTTCAAACACAAAGTCGACTATTAAAGCAAACGAGAACACCAAACACAGTCCCGATAAATCAGAACATGAGCTCCGATACCAATTGTAACAGACCAGCAAATATACCTTCTAATGGGTTGGGTTTCAACCCATTAGCAAGGCTAAATCCCCGGTCCGTCACTCGAAAAGTAAAACGAAACGAATGTGCAAAAATAATTTCAAAGATTAATGAAAACTAAAACTAATGATTTTAAATTATTTTCTTTCATTTCTTCTGTTGAAGGATTCTACCATAATGTCACAAATTCGCCAACCAAAAAGATCCCATTTTAAGACAACCATGAAATGACCAATAAAACAAGTAAAAAGGTGACGGCTAAATAAATGGCTTAAGTGGTAAACAATTGAATCACATCAATTTCTTGAAATAGACAATAAACCACATGATCAAAATAGATTAAGTACAAATGATTTCCACCACATGGATATCTTTTCATAAGACAATAAAACAGGTAGAAACATACGTAAACCCAACTATCCCAGCGACCCCGTCATATACACATCGAACTAAACAGATATACTAACTTTCTAAGCGCTTAAAGCCTGCCTTAAGCTCGCCCGACTTACCGCCGCGGCTTCGCTTCGAACTCTGCAGGGGAGAAAACAAAACAAAGGGTGAGCGAACGCCCAGTAGAGGTTACAACAGAAAAAAAATAGTAATGTCGGCATATTAATATAGACGGTAAAAGAAGAGCATCAATAATGATTAAGTAGAGAAGGGAAACCTTTTGCAAAATACAACTCAAGCTAGAGAAATAAGAGGCGCAAATAAAGTTACTCTACTATTCGTATGGCCGTAGCCACCGTTAGGGTAGTCTGGTACCAGCCATTGTTCCGAACGATCTTCCGGGTAGCCACCGAGGTGGTGGGATGCCAATTAAGGCTTGACATTCCTAAAGTAGAGCTCTGTAGTTCTAAACGGTAGCAATCACGAGAAGTAAAGAATGATTTCTAAAACTACATCAAATCCTCAAAAGTGAAAGGGCGGCGCTGCTGCGACTTACCAAAAGTCTGCTTCAAAATCAAATTGCTAATGTAAATGGAGAAATAGGCACTTCTTTTAATCATGATGAAATCAGTAAACCAATGGGTTATGAGGTGGTACATTTATTCTACTAAGTGGCACAGACATGGATTGTAAATGCTCAAACTGGTGATATGAATCAAAATAGTAGGTTCTTTAAAAAGAAGATTTTAATACAAATTGGAAAACAAGGGGTTGGTTTAACAACATGAAGACAAGTTAAAACGAGGCATTCCAGTTCAAAACAGAGTTTTTGTACAAGTTTCATACAGGGGATTAAATCAAACATGGGTTCATTCAAAGAGAAAACAAATCAGAGGAGTAAAGTATAAAACAAGGGCAAAAACATTTCTGAAATTTCAGTTTGGATAGTCTGTCTTTGGAAATTTGTGTAGGATTCGTTACACAATGAAAAAGAGTGACTCTTGGCTCATTAGAAACTAGACAGGATAAACGAACACAAAAAAATTATAATAAAATACAATAAGGTTTATAGCTATGTTCAAAAGACTAATCAAAAATAGAACAAGAATCCCGTTTCCAGAAAATGCAGTTTGGACTGTTTGAAATCAAAATTTAGTACAAAATTCATTATGCGATGAAATTAAGCAAATTCGGTCTCACTGGAAACCTGAAAAAACCCTTATTTACATAAAAAGGATATACAAAAGTAGTGAGGGATGTAAGTGTGTTAAAACGTTTTGACAAAACAGGATATGAATCACGTTTTTCAGAAAATTACAGTTTTTATAGTCTGAGATCAAAAATTCATACAAAATTCATTTCACAATGGAATTCAGAAGTTTTGTTCTTGTTTGAAACTAGAGAAAACCATCTTTAACATAAAAATGAATAGCAAAAACAATAAGGTTTAAATCTGGGTTAAAATATGTCTTCAAACCAGGACAATAAGTACCTTTTTCTGGAATTTCATTTTCAGTTTTCAAACGAGAACATCAAATCAAAACAGGAATCAAAACTCAAATTGATTCTAATAAGAATGGTGAAGAAACCCCTGATTTGCATGAATGGTTTAAATTAAAGAAATGGTGAAAATTATCAAGACGCTAATGGATGAAATCAACAGCACATAATTGAAATGAACACATACACTTTTAAATCAAACTAGGGCAGTATTAAGAATGAAATCAAAGAGAAGAACAAAGACCCCCTACCTTTTCCGAAGAGAAATTCAACCAGAAGAATGATGATTGCTTTTCTATTTCCCACGCCTGCAATAACTCTTTTTTCGCACGTTACACTTTTTCCTATTTTTTCGCTAGCATTAACTCACTTTTGCACGTTTTCGTCAGTTGGCGCTTTTCGAGGAAATCAAATCTCTGAATTTTATTTCTTTTCAGTTTTCGATGGTTCGTCAGTTTCAGCTGTCTCCTATTTAATACCAATTATTTTCTTCATTCCATTCTTTACACCTTTTGTCTTCTTCTTCTTAAAGTTGCAGCACTTTTCATTCCTTCAAGATTTTCAAAGATTCTTCAATATCTTTTCATTCTTCTCAACTTCTGTAATTCGAAATTCTTTCATCGGGATCCAATTTTTCCTATTATCAAGGTATTCTTCTTAGACTCTTTTACTCCTTTGTAAGTGATTCTTTTTCTTTTATTCTTTTTCGTGTTTGCTTGATTATTATTCACTGTCATGTAGATTCTTTTGAGTTTAATAGTGATGATGATGTTGATGCCCTTACCAGTTTATTACTTATTGGAACGAACAATGATTGTGAAGTTGTTGAATTTTCTTTTGATGATTGGTTACTCTGACATGATCCCTGATTTTTCCTGATTATAGAATAATTGTTATCTTATTGTTCTTTTATTTTGCAACTTTTTATTCTGCTCATGCCTTTTGATCTTTAGTAATCTTATTTTTCCTTTCTTCCATATGTAGAAAAAAATCTATCATGGATGGAAAAGGTAAAGCTCGAGTTTCTGATGATGCTTCTCGTGAAAATGGTCAACCTTTACACATGATGCCATCCCGTTATCCTGTATCGAGGAGTCATCCTTCGGAACCTGCAAGGCCCGCAGGTGTCCATGCAGTGAATAATCCTGTTCTTAAAGACAAGCGGGCTCACAAAAGTTACAGCTTTGGGTATATGGATCTCGAAGAG
Source organism: Papaver californicum (assembly GCA_023531435.1). NCBI lineage: Eukaryota > Viridiplantae > Streptophyta > Magnoliopsida > Ranunculales > Papaveraceae > Papaver > Papaver californicum. The sequence continues at coordinate 3,174,630 of JAJJMC010033111.1, read as the reverse complement.
TTTAAAAGGATCCACGGTCTCGAAGGATTCAAAACCTCCTTTTATGATTGCGCTTCTGATGAAATTTACCTGGAAATGATAGAAGGTTTTTAATATTCCAATGACATTAATCCCCGCAGGAGCTATAGATGCGGGTTTACAGCTTCCCTTGTACCAAAAAGGAATTCCTAATCAATTTGAAGTCCTTGCGAGCCGTGATCAATCTTACCAAGGCTTAGTGCGGTCTGTCGCGCAATACAATGGAAATTGGTGTAGAATACTTAATGAATGCAGCTTGCGTAGCCAAGGAAGGACCGGGTTTTCATGCTACGTTCCGGACCTTAGGTTAAGCAAATATTATACAGTGGCAAATTTCCATGCCACATATGCGGACAATATTTCCGCCAAGAATTTCAAGAATTGGAGTGTTGGCCCGAACCGCAAAGGTGGGAAAGGGTTCCGTTTACTAAGGAGATTGACAACGCGAAACTGAAGTATGTTCAGGGAACAACGGTTCCTCTAAAGGAAAGAGTTCAGGTAGATCATGACTATAAATAGTATCGCACCCCTCTCCTTATTGAAGGTCCTTGGGTCTTCGGGTCTGCTCCCAACAACGTAGTGTACGAACTTCTCACTCGTTTCAACGGTTATTTACCTTGGCGATTAAATTCTTCTGATTTCAAGTTCCCTCTTCTTAGCGAGGTACGTAAAGTTATTTCTCTTTCTTTTCGTGTTTCACATATTGCTTGAGTATAGTTTTCGTTTAACAATTAAATTTCCTTTTTCTTTTTATAGTCGCAAGTTGAATCGGAGACTGAGGCGCTGGATGATGAAGGCACTCAGGATGATACGGGGTTAAAACGCAAGGCCGCACCTCTTTCAGAAAAGGTATTATTTTATCGGTTGACTTCTTATATATTGCTCTAGAATTTCCTCTGATGAAACATTGCGGTATATTTATAGGGTCGGAAGAAAGCGAAATGCGCGCCCCGTGCTTCTACAGATAGGGAAGAGGGTGAGATTCAATATTCTCCTCTCCATCATCCATGCTCAAGGGGTGAAGGAAGTTCTGTTGCAAAAAGGCAAGAAGGAGGTCAACAATATTTCTCAATGGGTGAAGAAAGTTCTGCTGCAAAAAGGCAAGAAGGAGGTCAGCATATTCCCATTCTATTAACGAACTTCGAATCTACGGGACAAAATGATGCCGTGGAAGAAACCTCTTATGTTGCGAAGGATTCCTCGGATCAAGATATCACCCCTGACCCTTCGTTTTACTTCAATTCTCTCATCTACCTGGGGATGAGCCGCTTGAAACTGCTTCTAATGAAGATGAGACAACTGATGAAGAGGATCGCAACCCTCAAACATATGTTGCAGAAGCATTAGTGGCCCCGCAAGCACATGTTGCAGAAGCAGAAGTTGTCCTGCAAGAACATGTTGCGGAAACAGAAGAGCCGGCAAGCACCAGTACATCGAATAATGTGCCCTCAAGTATTATGACAACAGTTGTTCCTGTTAGGCCTTCTTTTGCGAGCGGGGTTGATGCTGATGAAACTCAACAGAATACAGAGTTTCCTCAATCGAGCAGAAGAGGGGAAGTCGCAGAGGCTTCCATTCTCTTAAATAAAGAAGAGGAAGCTTTCAAATGGTTCATGTCAAAGAATCTTCTCTCCGTTCCGTTCAATTCTCTCCCGGTCAAATCCGATAGCTCTTTAGTTTCCCGATTGCGCAAATCTATGGAAGCTATTACATATGATATGGTTAGAGATGCTTGGTTAAAATATCAAAGAGAAGATGTTGATCCTTCGTTTCGCATCATCGAGCCCTCTTCGCTTGCGGATACACTTGCACTTGCGGATGGACAAGTGTACTACTTCCCTTAACAAACTCTTCTATATATATTTTAATTGTCAACTTACTTCTTAATTTCTTCTTATTCTCTATTTTAATTATAGTTTTAATTTCGTAGCTTGGTCGGGGTCAAAGCGCCTTACACACTGCGTATCAATTCTACAAGGCGCGGTCTTCCATGATGGAGTCCCAATTCAGAGTTGTGGAAAATGACGCCTTGGACTTGCAGCGGGAGAATGATAAACTCCGCCAACAAGTGTTGAATCTTCATAACCAAGGTTTTGTTCTTTCTTTTAGTTATTTTTTCCTTTATTTTATTTTTCTTGTTTTCTGAACTACTTTATGGGATCAGCGGGGGATTCAGAACTTGTATCTAGGATGCAGCATAGGATTACGCAGTTAAGAGTTCATGTTGTAAAAGTTAATAATGAGAATGTGGAGGTCAATACAAAATTCAATGATCTTGTGGATAGTCATGATTCGGTTATTCAGAAATATATTAAATTAGAGTCACAACATCGGATTTTATATGTGGAAAAAGTTCGCAAGAAAGTAGAGTTTGACGCCACTTTGTTTTGGACTAAATGTTGCGTTTCTGAAGCACGGGCAATGTCCAAAAAATTGGAAGAAGAGAACCGCAAGCTTTGCATAGAGCGACAGAATATCCTTTCGGGATTTTCCCAATCTGATTCGTATCATCATTCAAAAATTTCTTCATACATCGCTCATCTTATTGAAGACAAAGACAACTCTACTGCAGAGGCTTGTGCCAAGGGAAAAGCCCTTTCGGGTGCTCAAGCTACAATTATAAACTTATCTGATTCTGTTCTTCATCGCGAGAGCGATATTCTCCGGTTACACAAAGAAATGGCCAAATGCACATCTAAGTTAAACCATTTGCGGGATAATGAAACAGAGCTATCTCAGTGTCAACAGCATCTTGAACAACTCAAAGCTAATTACAGTAAGCTTTCATAAGAATATGATTTCCTTGATATTACGAAAGATACAATGGGTCGTGAGCTAAAAGAGTTTGAATCCCTCGCAAAAGGTATCTTATTTGATCGCAAACTTTAAATTTAATATTATTCCCTTATTAATTAATTCGTTACTTTAATTTCAGGTTTTGAAGAAAAGTTTAAGGATGCAACATCAAGAGCTGCTAAGGCTGAGGGAGAGCTTGGTGCCGAAACTTCTAGGATTGAAGAACTCAATAAAAAACTTGAGCTATCTTCTGCGAAGGTTAAGGAAGCACAAGCTCAGCTTGATCTTGCCTCCACAAAAGCCGATAAAGCGCAAGCTCAACTTGAACTTTCTTCTTCCAAAGTTAAGAGTATTGAAGAGACTCTAAAGCATGAGGCTTTGAAGAAAGAAAGCCTTGTTCGGGATTTAGCCACCGGGAGAGGGAAAATAAACTTTTTGAAAAATAGAATCCAGACATGTGAAACTGCAATAACTCAATTCAAGGTGGAGATTATAAATAGAAAAGCTTATATTGAATGGTTAAGAGTCGAAGCTAAAGATAAAATTGCAAAAGCAGTCAATAACACTCTTGATAGAGTAGCAGCTGATAGATTAACAACAGTTTTAAGCGCCGAGATGTTCCAAATAATCCCCCCTTCAAAGGCACTACTCCTGCTCCTTAGCTGTCTCTTGTTATTTCGTTCTTCCTCATTCCTTTATTGCAGTTGCTTTTTTATTTTTCCTTGTAACTTTGTTCCTACAAAGCAAATTTTGAATATATATTAATTTATTATATGAGTGTAATTTACTTTAGTCGCAAGGAAATTTTATACCTTGTGTTATATTGTGGGTGTAGCATATGTCTAACTCCACTCGGGCCAGGAGGAAGTTAGGATGCGGTCCCGAAAGTCTCATAAAATGGAGAAAGATACAACAATTAAAATCACATTAGGCACCCCTGTTGGCGAAAGACCGAATAGTCATACACTCATAGACATTCACATGGACTTTCTCAGAGAGGTTACATTTGTAGCTTTACCTAATATGAACTCGGATTGTCGTATAATTGTATTGCTACCTGTGAGCAATTCCCGAAGTGGAGAGTACCTGATATAAAAACCAGTACGATGTTAGACATCTCTGTTGCGAAAAATCCCATAGTCATAAATACTTATTTGGATCTTTTAGGAAGATTGCATTTAATATGCATTACCTATTACGAATGCAAATTTTTTGCACAATTGCATTATGGATCAAGGATAGTAGGGTTTGAGATATTGGGCGTTCCAAGGATGTTGCAAATTCCTCCATCCATATTTCGCAAGTGGTACGATCCTTGTCCTGCAATGCCTTGTATAATATAAGGTCCTCCCCACGTAGGTACAAATTTTCCCGCTGCTTTATCTCTTTGGTATTCCGGGATTTGCCGCAGAACATATTGTCCTTCCACAAAATTCAGCATCTTTACTTTTTTACTGTGTTCTCTTATCAGTCTCCTTTGATAATTCTCCATTTTTTAAAGTGTAACTTCTCTTCTTTCTTCTAGATCATCCAACTTTTCCAACATTAAATCAGAATTTAAATTTTTCTTCCATGCCTCTGTTCTTGTAGTGGGTAGAATAACCTCTATTGGAATAACTGCTTCTGTTCCATAAGTAAGAAGAAATGGTGATTCACCAGTGGATTCCCTTCTAGTAGTACGGTATACCCATAATGTGTTATGAAGCTTCTCACACCACCGTTTATGATGACCATCAAGAGTTTTCTTTAAATTTATGGCAATTGTCTTATTTGTTGCTTCGGCTTGCCTATTGCTTTGCGGATAGAGTGGAGTAGATTTATTCTTTTGAATATTAAATGCTTCGAAAAACATATCAATATTTTTTTCTTGTAATTGTTGTTCATTATCCGAGACTATGGCCACCGGAATTCCAAATCTACAGATTATATTCTCAAATATGAATTTAAAAACATCGGTATCTCTAATATGTGCAAGAGCTTTGGCCTCAACCCATTTAGTGAAATAATCTGTTACAATCAAATATTTTCTCTTTTTAGTTCCTTCTACCAATGGTCCAACAATGTTTATCCCCCATTTTATAAATGGCTAAGGGCTAAGTACCGAATTAAGTTCTATTGCGGGAGCTTTTATCTTTTTTGCATAATGCGCCATTCTTCACACCTTTTTACCATGTTTTCCGCATCTTTATGCATAAATGGCCAATATTAACCTTGCATCTTTGCCTTTAAAGCCAATGATCGTCTTCCACTATGATTTCCCGCCATAATGTATATCTTGGAGAATTCGCAGCCCTTCCTTTCGTGATAAACATCGAAGTAACGGTCCCAAAAAGACTTTCGATAAAGAATTCTATCCCGCAGCTGATAATTTACAGATCTTGATTGCACCTTCCATGCTTCGATAAGTAACGTATACGTTGCCGAAAAGGTGTGGCATTAGGATGTTTATGCAATTCGTGATATACAATATTTGGGTCGATACCTGGCATGTCCTCCATTTTCCATGCAAATATATCTACAAAATCTCGAAGTAATAAGATCAAACTTTGCTCCCTGTCCGTCTCCATCAGCGTCCCAATCCTTATGAAGTTGGGAAAATCTCATGTTCATATATTAACATTTTTGGTTTCCTCTATCGGGGTAAATGTGGGTTTGGGAGCTCCTAAAAGTGTGGGAGCCCCCTTTGGTTGCTATGTTGGATGATTCCTTTGATCTGTTTTTGATGTGCTTCCTTTTTCTTCAACATCTTCACTTGTTTCATTTATCGTTTTTTTCCAATCAGTATGACTCATATACTGGTCTAGGGAAACTTCTTTTGCTTTCATTTTGCGTTCCTTTTTCTTGTTTTGTTGTTGTTGTTGTCGTTCTTCATTCATACGAACTTCAGCTAGAATGCAAGACTTTGCTTCATTTTGATCTCCTCTTATCTTCATTTCTCCTTGCGGTGTTGGAAACTGCAAGTATTGGTGATACGTTGAGGTTACTCCTTTTAACTGATGAACCCAGTGCCTACCGATGATGCCATTGTATGGAGACGGAGCTTCCACTACACTGAATTTTTTCAAAATACTTATCGACCTGCCGCAACATCAAGCAAGATCTCCCCTTTTGGTTTTGAAGCTAATCCGTTAAACCCATAGATTGTATAGCAAGAAGGAGTTAACTGACCATCTTTTAATCCCATTTTTTGAAAGGTATCATAAAACAACACATTAAGGGAACTGCCCCTATCCATAAGAATTTTCTTTACCCTCCATCCCGGTACAAGCAGTGTAAGTACCAATGGGTCGTTGTGCATTTCAACCTCTTGATCAACATCATTTGCATAAAAAGTTAATGGGGACGCCATCCATCCTTCCCATGACTCAGTAACTCTTCCCGCAAGCTTGAAGACTTCATGATTGAGTACTCTTTTATGCAATTTCACATTGACTTCATCAGTTGTTTGAATGAATTCTTTTAACTCCCCTGCATCAATTAACCTTTGCACCTGCATTATTAAATTTCTGCATCGGTTTGTAGAATGGCCCCGATAACAACGGTATTCACAATACTCTTTTGAATTTTGTGTGTGTTCAGGTTGTTGTTCTTTTGTTCGTGGCCACTGAAAAATCTGGTCTATTTTTTATCGCATCCAAAATTTCAGAATAAGGAATATTGAGTTTAGTAAAGGTTTGTTCCTCAAATTGTTGGATAAACTTTCTTCTTTCGTCCATCTTTGTTCGCTTTGATTCATTATTTGGATATTTTCCCGCAAACCTCTTCCCGGTTCCATACGATAGTTCTATTGATTTGGCTCTTTTTGTATTCCCTTGTGGTGGTGATATTATCCTCGGATGTTGCCTCTAAATGTCCTGCAATTTTGCGCATTTTTCAATGATATCTCTGAGATCTCCTTTGGTTTTTGGATTTGTATTATGGATATCTACAAAGAGTTGGCTTTCCCGATTGGCGATTCCCCACTTATAACTGTTGATTGCAACCTCTGGAGTTACATCCCCAATTGCTTGGCAGATCGTTTTCCAACGATCTGTATAATCTCGGGTGGTTTCTTCTGCTGATGAGGCAAGTGAGTACAACTTATCCATTCCTGCATCTGCGGGCCGATTGTACATGTATGCTTCTAAGAACTTGCGGGTTAACTGCGTATAAGAATTTACCGACCCTTCTGGTAAATTGTCATACCACGCCAATGCTATTCCTTTCAAACTCGAAGGAAAAATCCGGCACATAACAACGTCATCTTGTTCCCAACGTGTCATGCAGCGATTGTAATATTTTAAATGAGTCATTGGGTCTTTTGTTCCATCGTGGCATTCAAAAAGGGGAACAGTACATTCGTGCGGTATTGATGTATATGCCAGGTGTGGTGCCAATGGTGTCCTTTGGGCTTCTTCCCGCATTTGTTCCATATCCTCATAGTATTTTTTCCACCTGTCATTATGCAACCTTGATTCATCAAAATTTAATCTGCCTGGTTCATTTTGTTAACGCAAGGGTTGCACCACCATTACCCTTTGATCTCTATTAACTTTCGTTCTTCTTCGTGCGAGTCTGCTGGAGTTTGCTTCTTGTCCATGTGTTTTAGTTATTGACGGTTGCGCACCGTGTTGGGCTCTTTCTTTAAGTACTTGATTTTCTCTGGTCAAATTTGTAATTTGTTCCGCACAAACTCGTTGTTCCTTTCGCATTGCATCCATTTCTTCAATTAACTGTTGAACATGATCAATACTGTTTTGAGAATTTTCTTAAGATGAGCGACTAATTGTGTGGCCTTCAGAATCACTTATATGGTCATTACTGGGTTCTTGCTCTTGTGATCTTCTCGGTATTTCTTTTTGTTGAAGAACACCTATAGCATTACTATCCTGATTGCCTGAATTGGCATCTTGATCCTGCACGCTTCTTGACACTGTCCTCATTTGTATGTACATTTATGGTGATGTAATTTCTTCTGAACTCAAACTCGTGTTGGTGTAGGAATTTCTTGTCCAGTATTCTAAAAGAGCTCAAATAATGAATTATGTATTTCAAAAGATTTTATCCTTCTCAATAAATTTGCAACACAATTTGGTTAAAACCAAATGGTACATATTATCACAGTATCAAAAATTCAATTGGAAACGAAAATCAAGGACCTAATAAATATGACATGTTGCTAAGTGAACATTTCTTGAATTTGAGAAATAAAGTACATAATAATAGAAAATAAAGAAAATTAATCATAACAACCAAATTTATATATTCATAAACTGTCTAGTTTTAAAATAAAATCGTATTTTTCAGCCTTTTCATATGAACCTAAATTATTGCACTTTAAAGAGAAAATTTTTTAAATAGAATATGACTCAATATTTTAACAACAAAATTTTGTCAGGTAGAATAAATTCTTTACTTCTCCCTGTTTCTAGCGCCAAATTGTGATCACCAAAAATCTGGCTCTTTTGGGATCACAACCAAAAGTGTACAAAATCCAATAAAATACATTTTCTTATCCTAAATCGCTTCACCATAACATTTTGAAAGTAAAAAAACAATCAAAGTAAAATGAAAAGACACAAGACTTTATGTGATTCAATCAATAAAACTATTTACATCCAAAAGTAAAATAATTGGATCCATTGATATGATCATATTAACATTTATACAGAAGGAAAGAAAAGAGAAATAATCTATGCCAATGAGATGACTTCATATAATCATAATCATGTTAATCATGAATCAACTGAATTAAAACAATTACATAAATTTCATACCTAAGCTCTTTGTTATTACTTCAATGTTTACAGTTTAATTTCCCTTTAGATTTTCCAACCCATTTTCCCTGTTAATGACCTTGGTATTTATAGCTAAATTTATGGAGCCCACCAATCTACCTTTCCACATATTTATTCTTATCCATTCTTGGTGCAATGTGTAGTTCCACAAAGCCTATTTGCAATTACCGCACGGCCTGATCGTTCCTTCCGCAAGTCTTAGCCTGCATACTGCCTGTTTCCCGTAGTTTCTTACGGATTATCCCGCACTTCTTCTGCGGTCTTGTAGTTAAGTTATTATTTTGGATTAGAATGACTGTTGCGATCTTATTTGAATCATAACATGTTCGTCACGTAGCTATTTAAAGTGATTCGTCATACTTTAATTCTTTACGTTCCGCTGCTTGGAGAGTCGATACGTGTCAGTCATGCATAGATACTTATTAATACTCTTTATTGCGTCAGGATTTCTCGCAACCTGTTGTCAGTCGAGCAATTAAAGCTGTCTGTCTTGATCAGTGAACTTTACTTTCCCGCTACCCATGTGTAAGTCAGGAAGCAAGGCTATCTGTTTTTTGCAGTGTGCCTTACTTTCCCACAACACACGTGTCGCTCATGCATTAATGCTGTCAGGATCATTTTAAATTTTTTTTGCAGCTGTCAATTCAACGCTTTCAAAAGACTTTGTTCCAATGTTTCTCGTTTCATCATAGTTCGTTACTCCTCCAATAGTTTTTAAACACGTGTGCCTCAGATTTTATTCTCTCACAGGTGAAGAAACCCCTGATTTACATGAATGGTTTAAATTAAAGGAATGGTGAGAATTGTTAAGACACTAATGGATGAAATCAACATCACATAATTGAAATGAACATATACACTTTCAAATCAAACTAGGGAAGAATTAAGAATGAAAATCGAAGAGAAGAACAAAGACCCCATACCTTTGCCGAAGAGAAATTCAACCAGAAGAAGATGTTGGGTTGAGCTCTGATTGGGTTTTAAAGGCTCTAATTCCTCCCTTTGCTTGCGACGGATTTCAGGTGGAAGAAGAGAAGAGAAACAAAAGTTTCTTTTTAGTTTTCGAGAGAAAGAACGAGATGTGATGGAAACAAGTGAGGTAAATGATTCACACGAGTTTTAGGAGAACGGGCTAAAAGACCATTATGCCATGCTGCTCATGCCCTACATGTGGCACACATGCTTGAACATTCTAGAGTTTTCCTCTAAGATCTATTATTTGTGCTCAAAGAGATTACTAAGGGATATTAATAGGGGCACTCACTGGGTTGGGCTAGGGTTTGAACCCTAGAGAATTTTTTTACGGGTGTTACGTAATACTTGTTAAAGATTTCATTCTGGTTTATCGTGAAAGGTCTCATAAACGTCATTCGATATTTTGGAAGAGAGTCAAAGAATTTCATTTCGAATTAGATGGGAATCCAAAAAATCGTAAATGGTTAGAATTAGCCGAAATATTTAAAATGCTATAATATACGTTGCGAGAATATATTAGAATACTCCATTGGGTAAAGCGATATCATCGCAGATATACTCCTGAAGAGAAAGCGAGTATTTGAACACGTTCATTTATCTTGTGAATGAATTATTATTGGTTTTGAATACTAACTTGTCAATTCTTAGAGTGTTAGAGTTCAATCTCTTTGGGGAATACATCATGGTGGAACAACATTCGGGCACGAGCTATGTTATATGTATTTGAAGATATATTTCCCGAGATTCCTTAAACAACTAGAAGCCGAATGGAGGTAAAAATCTATCCTTGAATAGAGGTAAAGATTTATACATATTTTAAGGGGATGTAATGATATGAAGTGTGTGTTAGTTATGTAATCGCTTGTTTGTAATGTTCGACTACTATATTTGGCATATAATTTGTAGTCGAACCTGCCATATGTGGACTTATCTGACAATATTATTTTGCAATTTTCTTCTTTTTAATCCTTGAAGTTTCAGTTTTATCTCCATCTTTGGTTTTGTCCCTAACACAAAGTAGAAAATGTAATTAGCACATCAAATTTTCAGTCTCACTGAAAGGTTCGGCTACTAATGGAAAAATATTGCAAAATCAAAACAGTCGAAATTTAATGTTGAGCCTCAGAGATAAGTTCGGCTACAAATTAAAAACCACAATTATTAGCCAAACTTCAATGTTTTCCTAACCTTAAATATTAAAGCCTCAGAGAGAAGTTCGGCTACTATATTTGGTAAATTATCAGCCGAACCTGACATATGTGAACTTAATTTACAAGGTTCTCAGGTTCGACTATTATATTTGGTATATAATTATTAACCGAACCTGACTCTGTCATTAAAAAAAACAAATCTTAAAAAATAAGTGGAGTTCTATTAAATATCATTATAATATAACATCCAAACCATAAAAGGGATAACATTAGTTTATCATCTATAAAATAAAAGCAAAGTCTTTAAATACCATAATAAACTAACATCCAAAATATTAAAGTATGTTAATGAAATATATTCATTGACGACCACCTCCACGACCTCTTTTACCACCTCTACTTGGACCTCCGGGTTCTTGTCAGGTTCTCTTTGTCATCCTTTCCTTGGAGCTCACGCCTTCAACTTTTTTAATGATAGATTCCAATTCGTCGCACAAACTTCGTTGCTCCACCACTGGTATCGGTTGTTCGCAATTAACTTTGGTTTTCATTTTCTTCAACAAACTCTTAGCCGTCGACACCTAATTATATTTGAAACCAAAAATTAATAACAGATAGACTTTTATATTATATAACACTTTTAAAAGGATAAATAATAACATCACTTACCATGTTCGTCATTGCTTAGGATACACTTTGGATTATGTTGTCAGACTTCTTCTTCGCCCCAACCTCCTTTGTTTCCCCCCTTGCATTTTGAACTATGACACGAGTTTCACTTTCTTTGTTAATAATAAAGGGATGAGAAATTTGATTAAACCAATTAGTGTAGCCTTCTACAACTTCATAAAGATCTTGACGCAAACTTTCTAACCCCTCCCACCAACTCAACTTGTTTCCTTCCAAGTCTTTCCAGTGAGAAAGCGTATGCTCGGGGTCATATTTGGGTTTTCATGTACCAGTGGTGCTCTTTGTTCCTTTACTATCCTTTGGCAACAACTTGAACCTTTCGTTATCATCCATTGGTATTAATTGGATATATCTAAATTGACGAAGTACTCGATGAGGATAAAAAATTACAAACCCGTATGGATAAAACAACGGTCCGTAGTACATCCCCAAAGGCATATGTTCATTTTGAACAACTTCATCTACTTCTTCTTCCGTGATATATGGTTCAAATTCAACGTCTTGCAAATCCAAAGCGTCTAACTTTTCTCTTAAACTGATAAACAATGAGCCTTAAACATCTTCTTATTCTCCACCAACTCATATTTGGCCGAAGTAGGATTTGTATCTACCCAGTTGGCAATAGCTTGGCTATGTCCCAACTTCGAGAAGTGATCATATACCCACACCTATATAAACAACATAGGAAAATCAAAAACTAGAATGAAGAGTACAAATAAAAGTTCGACCACTAATAATAATATAATTATTGGTTGAACCTAAAAAATGCAAACCGAATATTGATTTCATGTCAGATTCGGCTATTGATTGAATTATTAAATAGTGGCCGAACCTGACTTTTTCCAAGCAAAAACAAAAAACAATTATTTGTTGGGTTCAAAATGAAATAAATCAACAACAAATGACTAGGTTTGTCAAGAATCACCTGCAAGAGACTGAAATTTCCTTCAATGTTTCTAGTGTCTTGCCTAGAGGATTGCGCAAGATGATTGAGAAGGAATGCAACATACACGGTCCCCCATGCGTAGTCACGAAAGGTTGGGGGATCTTTTAATAATTGGAGATATTGAGCAGTCAACTTGTTGCCAGTATGGTCGGGAAAAATAATTCGTCCGAGAGTATACAACAAATAAGCAGCAGCAGTCTGGTTTATTTTGTTCGCTTTCATCACCAATCTCCCATCAGCTACTTTATCCTTAGTTTTTCTCGAACATTGATTTCAAACGTGTCATCTTGAACGATTTCAACATCTTTGGTCTGGTATTACCTGGTCCATCACTATGTACGCTTTCCACCTCTTTAGTAGCATAAAAAAACTCCAACTCGGTAATATAGTAATCCAAACCAATAACTTCTTTGGATAACTTATAAATCTCATCCCAACTTAAATCATAATAATCGGCATCTACACTTTTCCGAAGCGCTTTAAGACCTAGAATATCTTGAGCATCATCAGGTGCGATTGACATCTTGCCGAATAGGAGATAAAATGTGTACATATCGGGGTAGAATCTCTCACGAAAGGCAGAGGCAGTTACTGAATCACATTCCTTCTGTTCGAACCAAATTGTTTTCCATAAACCAGATTGTTGAACTATAGCCTGAACCTCAGGAACCTCTTCTGAAAAATCCCAAGCTGCAGCTTTATGGTGTCTCAAATTTTGGGTCCCATCCCTATGATCCGGAGTCTCAAAAATTCTCTTTGCTCACGGCACCTTGTAACCGATCAACACTTTTCCTCCATCCAGCGGAAGACCATAAACTAGGTTGTCAGGTTGGGGAGGTAATATGTTATCTTCATCCGGAAGATGAAGCTTTGTTTTCCGTGGTTCAGCAAGTTTCCTCTCTTTTGCTTGTTTTTGTGGTTGTGCTTGTACTTATTCTTCATCATCTTCATCCTCCGATGATTCATTGTCATATCCTTGAACGCCTCTTTTTCCATGGCGTCATGATCGTCTTTGGTCATCTTCATCTTCATTTACCTTTCCTCCCCTTTCAAACATAACGATATCGAAATTATTTCCCTCGTTACCTTCACTTGCTTGTACTTCTCTTTCTCTTTATATTTGTGTTCACTATGTCGGAGGTCGTAGTGCCCCTATTACTCGCCTATAATTTCTTGCGGCCTTCTCGAGGTTGGGAAGTTTTAGCATTAGAAGGAGTTACTTCCATCGACCTCTTCTTAGTCTTTGAAGTTACATTTTCACCTCTATCTTTGGAGGGTTCCCTAACACAAAGTAAAAAGAATATAATTAGTGCATCAAACATAAAAGAGTTGTCCAAAAGAAAAAAAATTAAGCAACAGAGGAATGTTCGGCTACTAATGGGGACATCCCAATTATTAGCTGAACTTTTCTTTTCCATACAAAAAAAATACAGCAGCAACAGAGTAATGTTCGGCTATTAATGAGACATCCCAATTATTAGTCGAACTTTTCACTAAAACACAAAAAACACAAAAAAAAACAGCAAAAAGAGGAATGTTCGCCTACTAATGGGACATCCCAATTATTAGCCGAACTTTACCCTTCCAAACCCAAAAAAAAAAACAGAGTAATCTTCGGCTACTAATGGTTCATCCCAATTATTAGCCGAACTTTTCCCTTTACCAAAAACATTAAGCAATAGAGGAACGTTCGGCTACTATTGGGACATCCCAATTATTAGCCGAACTTTGTACTTCCAAACCAAAAAAAAAAAAAACAGAGTAATCTTCGGCTACTAATGGTTCATCCTAATTATTATCTGAACTTTTCCCTTTAACAAAAACATTAAGCAACAGACTAACGTTCGCCTACTATTGGGACATCCCAATTATTAGCCGAACAAAGGAGTAGCAATTATTTGCAATTGTTTGGCTGAAAATAAAAAAAATGAAGAAAAATCGAAACAGCCGAACTTGTGGTATTCTGAACTATATCATAGCTTCGGCTAAAAAATAAAAATTCAATTAATATCAATAAAAGTCAAATTTTTCTTCAGATTCATGAAAACTAAGAACCAGGTAAAGTTCGGCTATCAAATACTAGGGTTTTTGCAACATTTTTGGCCGAACTTAGATCTGTAAATCCTAAAAACATCTATTAAATCCTAATCAATCGATCAAACCAAAGAAAAACAAGATGGGTTTGTAGTAAATACCTTCTAATATACATTTCCTAGCCTTCGGTGGTTTGATTTCGATTTTCAACCTCGTTCAATTAGATTTGTGCTTCACTTACTTGAGTACTTTCTTTATTGAATTGGGTTCCAATTCCTGGATCCGGAAGTAAATCTCTATCACAACGCTTCGTTCTACATGGTGGTTGCATTTTATAGTTCTGATTTAAATCGACGATTAAAGTTTTAGGAATGAACAATTAATTTTCGACAAAAAAAAATTCAACGAGGAGGAAGAAGAAGAGGTTCGGATGGGAGACGGGTAGAATGAATATATTTCTGTTTTGGTAACATAGTAATTTAAGTTTAGGATTTTAATGTTGTTAAGGGTATTTGTGTAATTTTAATTATATAAGGGTAACATAGTAATTTAATCTCACGGGTAGGGACACCAATTAAGGCTAGGACATCCCTTATAAACATACAATAAATAGTCTAATCATTTAGTATGCCTTGAAAGTTTTATATATACCTTAAAATATGATTCAATTATTTATAATAAAATAATATTGGGCCAGAAACAGGAATGGGCTATAGTCTATAGCTTAGGTTAGCCTCTTGTTAAGTTCGTCCCTACAAATATGAACCTTAAAGCACATCAAAATATAAAATTATTCAGGTGCATTATATATATTTATTTATTTTTGAAGAAGCATTAGAATTATATAAGAAATATCCCACAAGCCACATTCTTAAAGGCTTTGTTATTTTCTTTGCCAAATTCGGAAATAGCTGCCCCTCCCAGTTCGATGTTACCATTGCTCTTTGGTATTTATGTAGTTTGCAAATAGGTTAGCATCATATTTTTAACTTCTAACTGATTTCGGACCACCTGTGGAGGTGGCAGGGGTCGGGAACGGTTCTTGTAGATTAGTGAATATTGTGTCTCTAGCCCATAAGATATATACACCGTGAGTGATACCTGTTACTATTGGAATATCACAAGTGTACGTACAAGAAGACCGTACACACAGAAGATCAGGTGACCGTGTTTGCTGCAAGTGAAGTGAAATACCAAATCAAAGATAATTCTAGAATATTATGTAATTAGTATTTTAGATATGTATTACCTAGTCAAAGATATTTAATATTATCTTCCTAGGTTTAAGTCTGCTCTATAAATAAAAGTTTCATATGTAATTATAAACATCTCAGTAAGTACTGAAGATCAATAATATTATTCACCCTTCAGGTTTTCATCCGTGGGTGTAGACCATTAGTGCCTAACCACGTTATCTCCTTGTCTTCCATTTGATTTTGGTATGTAGTTCTCATTGTCTTCCATTTGATTTTGGTATGTAATTTAATTTTGGTTATGTTTTATTTGTTTATCATTGATTAATTATTTTATTATAATCAATGATATCCATCTTAGTTTTGATCTACATATCAAAATTTAAGAGTTACTCCCTTCATTTTATAAGAATCCTATTATTAGGGATGCAGACTTTTGCTCTTAAGGGCTGCAATGAATTAAAATGTCTAAAACATGGATAGGGGGACCTAACATATACCAAAAGTCAATAATACTCTTTAGTTAATATTATTACCTCACTACCCTTCCTCCATAATAACTTAAATCTAAAAAACAAAATCAAAACCTAAATCTAAATCTAACTCCTCCTCTCTATCTCTCTTCTTCTTCCTACCCTCCTCTTTTTTATCGATTATCAATAAAAAAAATTTGTGCTGTTTCTTAAGATGACAAGATCAAGAGTGACAAGATCAGGAAGACTCGGTTTGAATCCACCATCAACTGATTATGAAACAGGTGTAGTTGTTGATCCACCATCAACTGATTACATTGATTTGGTGAATCAAGAAGTTCAATCACCAGGCAATCCTATCGAAATGTCTGCTACTAGGTAAGAATCAAAAACCCATTGTTGTTATTAGGTTTTTATTGAATAAATTGTCTTAATTGATGAATTTAGGGTTTTAGAAAAAAAAATCTGAACTGTATACGGCTAGGTCGACCACATTTCCCAACAGTAAATAATTTTTTACGGCGGGGATAAGATGAAATCCCAGTCGTAGATTTAATTTACGGTTGGGAAAAGATGAACTCCCAACCGTAAATAGTATCCCACGTCTTGTTTTTTCTATCCATAAGTGAATCTGGATTTTAGAGTGTTTGGGCATGTATACCATTCTTACGGTTGGGCCGGGTAGTTTTTCCTAGCCGTAATTATAAATGTGAAACTTATTTTTCCCAATTTTTATTTGTTTGTAACACTTTTAGGAATCGAATAAAGTGGTTGGTCAAGTACTTGAGACGTTCTATTGAAGCTGGGGAGTCATTGAGTGTTGAAAACAAAGAACAATTTTGCAAGGTCTTAAAGAGATAGCTAAATCTGACGAGCATGTCCAAGAGAATGTTTTCGTAGTGGATGAATGACTTATGGAGTTGTTGAACCTTATTGTTTTTATCTTTTGATATCTAAGACTTAGTCTGTTGTAGTGTGGTTGATTATGGATTTGAACATTGCCTTTGTTTTTATTAGTTCTTTTATTATGAATATGAATTTATTAAGAACTTTCTTAATATAGCTTGAATGCTAACCGTAAGTAATCCACAAATGGTAAAGCATAGATTGTTTATAGCTGGATTAAGTTACCAATTTTGCCATAAACAAGATATACGGCTAGGTCGATACTCAATTTCCTAGCCGTAAGTTCCCCTGTTTTTTTACTAAAGCACTCATTATTACGGTGTTTTTGAAAAATAACCGTTATAACACTAATTAGGTGGGTATTGATTGAAAATAGAGTCGTTATAACACTAATTGGGTGGGTATTTAATGAAAAAAATATCCACCTATATATACTCAATTGACCAAATAAAAATCAAACCTTATACATCCAAAAATCCATCCAAAGCTCTTACATTCCCACTCTATAATACTTCAAAATGGATCAACCCAATTTTAGTTTGGATGAAGACATAAATCTTTGCAAAAACTATTACTATGCTATCCAAAGAGAGGAGAAGAACGAAAGCAAGATGGTTTGGTCAGTCTAGCTATTGGAAAATATTCACGAAAACTTCTGTAGCGACACCGGTAACACTAACAACCGTAATGTACCTAATTTGTTTTATCGATTTATGGATATACAAAGATAAGCGGAAGAATATATGGATTTAATTCATCTTTGTAATGAACTTCGACTTGAAGGTGAAACTGATGATGATGTCGTATCTCAAGATAGAAAGGAATGGAGAAAGTGGAAAGATTCAAATTTCACACTTGAACCTCATTTTGATATCCTTAAGGACTTCTTCATATTTCGTATGAGATATTAGAATAATTTTAAGGGCAATGTTGTAATTATGTATTGGGCTACAATAGTGTTTAATGAATGGAAGTATATTTACAATTTGGGTTAAAATCGATTTCAAAGCAAGTAAAATTTCAAAATCAATGTCACTTACGGCTGGAAAATTCCCATTTTTCACACTATCGATCTAGCCGTAAGTATCTGTTTTTTCTCTTTAAACATGTTGCTCAGGTTTACGTCTGGGTTTAGCCAAAAACCTAGTCGTAGAACTTCAAAATTACAGTTGTACGGGTAGGTTTCCTAGTATACCTAAACGTAAACCCGGGAGCAAATAGACTTTCATAATGCAGGGCCACTTACGGCTAGGTCAGTACTAGCAAATCCCAGCCGTAAGTCACTCTGAATTTTCACTTCTCACTGTTTTTTTTTTTAAATTGGGGAAACCATGACATAATTTACCAAAATATATTCTCATTCATAATGAGTGATTCAAAATACATATCTTATCATATACTCACCACCATTCATCACATCTACTCAATTACACATGGTGCTTCTTTTGGTTTCAACATGGTGGTCGCATCCCAAAGTTCAAATTGGTGCTCGAACCTATGACACCAATCTTTGGAGATTTGTTTTCGCATGCAACCCTCAAATGAGGCAATGTGATATCTTCTTTTAATTGGAGACCGATAAAATGACATTTTTACGTACTGGGACATGAAAACTTTTATATTAGAAAAATCTTCCACATAAGTGGTTTTGGTTGGTGCGATTGTAAACGTCATTGCAAGCGTTAAATAATGTACGACGTAAGAGAATGCTTCGGCGAGTAGGTGTCCGCAAATTGGCATGCTCATCCAATGATCATTTGTGATGTTTACGTTGCCATTTAAACGCCTTTCAAATGCAACGAACCTTTCCTTAATACCCACCTCTAGCTCCCCATCTTCTCCATATCTCATCATTGCTTTGTAGAAGTCCGGTTGTTTTCGGAGTTCACACAACATATTTTGCCTTATTTAGGTGCATTCATCAATATTATTAGTACCGGGGCCTCTATAAATTCCAAGTTTTTCCACACAAATATGGAAACTATAATTCCCGTCACCATCAAAGTTGTTTTGAACTATAACGCACATCTTTTTCAACCTTTTTCCTCGAGCCCATTTTTTCGCATCGTCTATATATACCCATTCAAAGTTATTGACGTAGTGATTACTTGTATCCTCACTCAACGCGCTAACAGTTGGGGGTTGATCTTCTATTGATTTAGGTATGGGCTCCATCTAAGAAAAATAAAATATAGTCGTAAGAAAAACAGGAAAAGCCATCTCAAGACCCTAGTTACGACTGGGTCGACAAATAAAAACCTGACTGTAACAACTCTTTTACGACCAACTTTGTTACAAAAGCTAGTCGTATGTAAGCCTGAGTTTCTATTACGGTTGGAATTTCCAGCCGTAAAAATATCCTACGGCCAGCTTTATTACATTTGACAACCATAAGAGA
Organism: Papaver californicum; assembly: GCA_023531435.1. Classification (NCBI taxonomy): domain Eukaryota; kingdom Viridiplantae; phylum Streptophyta; class Magnoliopsida; order Ranunculales; family Papaveraceae; genus Papaver; species Papaver californicum. Next base: position 3,155,273 of record JAJJMC010033111.1, on the reverse strand, counting down.
CCATGAGTTTGGTTTACGACCAGTTTTTCAAAACGTAGTGGATAGCATTTAATATGCCCATGCTACTACGACTGGGTTCTTATGGGCACGACCTAACTGTATGTATGCCCTACAACTAGGAGTACTTATTTATCCAGCTATATTTCAGAGTTTACAACTGGGAGTTCATCTTTTTCCAACCGTATATCTCTTACACCGCTAGAAAACCATGATTTCCCAGTCGTAATTAGCCTACTCTGGGATTTGAGGGTTTTTTGGCAGCAAAAAAAATCAAATTTTCTACGTACTTTAAGAAATTACATGCAACAAAAACAATATTGGAGTTAAGTTAGATGTACATCTGACTATTTTGAGCTTCATTTTCTTCATATTGTTGGCTTGGATCTTCAAAATCATAGTAAGGTTCATATTCTTGAGTTATTAGTTAAAAACTCTTGAGTATCTAGAAAATCATCCATCTCTGAATCATTGTTTTGTTGTATGAATATCTTCTTTGATTTAGAAGAAGAGGATTCACCTACCTCATAACTCTTGTTAGTATCACTCATTTGGGTATTAAAATCAAAACTTCTAGTTTTTTTTTTAAAAAAATCTTCTTTTTTTTCACTTTTTCTTCTTCTCCTTCTCCCTCCAAAAGATAAAGATAATGTTTTGATTTCAGATTTTCATTAACTTTTAACTAATTCGTAAGCTAATCAACTAATCAACTAACTATTAATTAGTTTATTATAACACCAATTAATCTAGGGTAGTTATGAAAAATACTAGGATAAGGTGCATTGGGGTTGGTTACAACAAGACCATATTTTGTCATCTTGTAAGCCCCTATAAGAAAAGTCTGCAACCCCGATAATAAGGTTCCTTTAAAAGGATAAGCTTGTTTGGCTTTGCACAAGAATTAAAAAGTCAATCATTAGAGCTATTTTTATTTATTTTTTTAATTTATCCTTAAAGAAAGAAGTAGGCTCTTCATGTATTAATAAAGAAAAACAAGATAGAAAAATGATCCCCTTATTTTGTTAAAAGAGAAAAGATGAATGAGGAGTGGTCTCCAGGTGGACAACATAGTAATCTTAAAACATTTAACTTTTCTTTTATAGAAACCAACCTATTTTTCTAATATACTCATATATAATAACCAAGTCTATTTTTTTAATAGGGAATATATCATTAGCGTTAACTTATTTTTAGATGGAGGACTTACCCGAAGTTGATAATGATGTTAAAACGAGCAAGCCAACCAAAATTAGTTACAGAGCATATGAAAACAAAGCTTTCTCTTTTTATAATGAGAAATTTGAGGAAATTGGAACAGTAATAGAATTAGGGGTGCATAGTAATAGAATTAGCGGTGCATATCGGTCGGTTCGGTTTTTTGGTCAAACCGACCAGAGCCCGATTTTATAAATGTAAACCGTAGCCGAGTCGTCCATAATCGGTTCGGTTTTTCAACCGGTCCGATTCGGCTCGGTTTTATTGGGTTATTAGCCGATAATAAATTTATAACAAAAAAAAAACAGATTTCTTTGATTTTCATATACATTCAGGTTCAATAACCACAAATCTAAGAATTCAAGAATACATAACCAAAAATCAATCAATTACAAATTCAAATATTCAATTACACCTTTTAGAAACATGAAAAAGGAGGAGATGAAAAAAAGTCAAAATCATGATTCAGAAATAACCCTAGTTTTATGGCATAAAAGGGGACGACAATAGTTGTTTCACCACCTTCTCATGTTGCTGGCCTGTTGCTAATGAATTTTTATAACATTTTAACAAATGATACTCAGATAGAGCACCACCATTATCCCCTCCAAACTCTCCTATTGCTCCACCTCTTCTGACCACTAGAATACCCTTTTCGGTCACCACCAAATCTTGGTATGTCACCACCAAATCTTGAAGCCTAAATACACAACAACAATAACAACAACATCAAAACCAAAAATCAAATGCGAAAGTCAAATCCTAAAATCAAATCTGAACATAAACCCTAATTTAATTAAAAAAATCAAAATCAAAGTAAGATAGAGAGAACATTGACCTTGTTTTTCAAGGTCACTACCAGTGTCAATAACCTTAAACTCATCCAGGGTTTATCTCTAAATGATCTTATACTTGTGGTCTGATGGTAAATCGATACTTATGATTCTGTGAAGTTGTGATTCTAAATAATAATAAAAAGAAGAATAAAAAGATAATAGACTAAGATGAAAAGAAAAGAAGCTTGATTTAGGGGCTCCCACATTTGTAGAGAGGCTCCAATGTGAGGCAGGATGACCCAAAAATGCGTTAAGGGGTGTCCTAGGGGCTATGTTAAATGTTCATATCACCCTTCAATCAATTAAAACCTAAACAAAACAAAACCTTACAAAATTTCAATTCCAATTCAAAACCTTTCCCTTTCCCTCCATATCTTCTCCTTCTCCATTGAATCAATTAATTGGCGATTCAAAAATTTCGTCGTCGGTTAAACTCTAAATTTCGTGATGAAAAATCCTACTAAATGTGTAGAAGGTATTAGTGATGACAATCAAAATCAAACTAAACAACCTAATGAAGAAATTGAAGAATAAATCGGGTTACAGAAAAATTTACGGTTGGGTTCGATTGGAAAACCCAACCATAACTGGTTTTTTCTTCATTTTACGGTTGGGTTATTAAACAAACCCAACCGTAAATTTAAAGGTAGGAGATGAAGATGAAATTTTACGGTTGGGTTTGATTCTGAACCTAACTGTAAAAAATTTTGCACTTAAACCCAACCGTAAAATTAGATGAATAGATTTGAACCCAACTTTAACTGGTTTGTTCTACATTTTACGGTTGGGTTTGTTAAAAAAACCCAACGTAAATAACAAGGTAGGAGATAAAGATGAAATTTTACGGTTGGGTTCAGAGTCGAACCCAAGCGTAACTAACCTTCAAACCCAATCGTAAAATCAGATGAATATATTTGAAGATTTTTCCATTTCCATATTGTAGAGAATTGAAATACTAAGCCAACCCAAAAAAAAAATGAGGTCAATCGGGCATCGTATGAGGGAGTTATGATCAAAACGGTGAAATACAAATCGTATCCAGGAAGAATTACGGTTGGGTTCGACCCTAAAAACTGCGACTGTTCTCTGAAGACTTTTGTTCTTCCTGTGTTCTTCACCAGCAAATTTTTATTTTCTTCCTCAATTTTTTCAGTGATCTCTGGCTTGATTTTTCTCGATCTTCTTGCTATTTATAGGTTTGGGGAACCTTAATAGACTTTCCCTAACTGATAAGGACCCAAAATTGTGTTTATCACATATACGTCCATCTCATTTTTGAACTGAGAATATTGATTCTATTAATACTTATATGCATTATACGCTGATTATATAGCCTTTTAATGAAATATATGTACGTATGAAATATTTCCACGGATGATTTTCTTGGCTTCAAGTATCAATATCCACGATTTGGCTGAAATCCAGAGTTTACACAAATATGAAGAGAGTATAAGACACCTAGTATGCTCTCAAGAGCATGGTGCCAACCTCTTCAGCTCCCAAGAGCATGACGCCAACCTCACTAGCATTCTTTTTTAGCATGGCGCCAATCCTTGCTTGGCCGAGAGCATAGTGTCAATCCTTTCTTAGTCCGATAAGCATGACGCCAACCATTGCTTGGTCCTCGATCATGCGCCAAACCTTACTTGGTCCTCGAGCATGCGCCAAACCTTGCTTGGTACTTGAGCACGCGCCAACTTATTGGTTCTCGAGAGCTTGACGTTATTCCTTGCTTAGTCCTCAAGAAGCACGACGTCAACCCTTGTTTGATCCTCGAGTACGTGTCAACCCTTACTTGATCCTTGAACACGCGTCAATCTTTGCTTGGTCCTCGAGAGATTGGTGTCAATCCTTGCTTATTCCCCATGAAGCATAGTGCCAACTATAGTTTGGACCTCGAGAAGCCTAGCGCCAACCTTTTCTTGGTCCTCGAGCACACGCCAATCCTTGCTTGGTCCTCAAGCACGCGTCAATTGCTTGGTTCTTGAGAGCTTGGCTGAAACCATTTTTTAGTCCTCGAGAAGCATGGTGCCAACCATTGTTTGGTCCTCGAGAAGCATGACGCCAACCGTTGGCCGGTCGTTGAGCATGCACCAATTCTTGCTTGGTCCTCGTACACGCGCCAACTGTTTGGTCCTCGAGATCTTATCGCTAATCCTTTCTTTTTCCTCGAGAAGCATGGCGTCAACTCTTGCTTGGTCGGTCCTTAGGTGCCTTTATAACACTCTTTGCACTGTTTAGAGAATTTTTGAGTAATATTGACTTCAAACACTTCCGAGCTTGTCCCATTTCCATGTCGGCGTACTACCATGCTATCCACTTCCAAACTTATGTCATTTCCAAGTCTGCGCACTTCCAAGCTTAGACTTACTAACATTGCTAGACTTAACATTAGTAGTCGGTTTACTCAATTAATTAATCAGAAGATTTATTCATTTGACCCAACCATCAAATCTATGAGGCATCAAACATGTCAAAGGGGACACTCATTAGGGTATTGGTCTGGCGGCCTACAGCCTGTGAGGTGTAACGGAACACTCACGATGAGAAGGTAATTAGTTGAACGTTACTAGATTAATAATATTATAGTTTCGAGAATATTCCCAGCAATAATGGGCACGTTTTCCACCTCTCTATCTCTACATATCTTGTACTTCTTACGAGATCAGAGTTCAACACTATAAATTGATCACTTCAAATATTTTCAAAAACAACACAAGTGACACAACAAGTTTATCTAAGTCCATTAGATTATCATAAACAATTTCATCTCCTCTACTTGAACTATGCTACAGAGACTTGGGTTATTTGACTAGAACTCACCAAGCTCTGATCTGATCCTTCTCTACTTCCCTCCCTAAGATAACCCTTCTTCTATGTGACCGAAGCAAGGCTAAAACAATCATTTTCTTGGTTTAGGCTAGCCTTGTACGATTTTAATCTCTCGTATTCTTTACGATTTACCCTTTTCACCCTTTTATCTGTTTTTTCCACTAAAACAACGTTATCTCCTTTATAAAAAGGGTGTATTACTATTACTGAACTTTGTTCAGTTCCATAACTTCAAACCATCATAGTTTATAGTGTTATAATAGAAAAATTTGTAGGTTATTAGTCGAGCCACTATTCTATTAAAAAATGTGATGCAAAAGGAGATTCTCGTGTTTTTTAACATAAAAAAAAAACTAACCCAGAGATTGAAAATCCACAAATTTGGAAGAAGAAAAAATATGCAATGCATCGTAACATTTATTGAAGACAACTTGAAAATTAACAATTATATAGATATAAATGTACCACCCAATGACAATGACTATTAAAGCTGGTAGATATACTTTATCTATAATTCCATAATCAACTCAAAAACCCTTACCTTAATTGTTGAAAACTTATCAAATTTAGACAAAATACTAAATTAAAGACTGATTTGATGTTGTTTAATAACTCATAATAATAGTCACAATCCTCTCTGGTCTCCATAATAAATCCCTAAAAGAAATTACAAAATTAGGAAGATAACACACGAATTCAGAAGGATTAACAACTACATATTATATTAAGGGTTAGTTGGACTTTGGTACTTACATTTTGTCCAACATTAGGGTTTGGTTTAACTTTTGATCAACTTAGAGTTTGGTACCTGAAATTCACGTTGACCCGTGTTGACCTGGTTAAGTCATGACGTGTCTAGACTTTCAGACAATTAAATGATAATTACTAAAATGTATGTATCTTTAGTAACAATGACTAACTGTATCCTTTATTCATCGTACGATCCATATTAGATCTCCGCTTATCTAAAATTGACGGTTAAGATTGAAGATGCATAAATGAATCAAATAAGATCTTATTCTTTACTTCTTTCTGTTCTACTTCCAAACCCTAATTTTCTAATCATTATAATTCCTTAACTTATCAGACTATCATCTCCTCTTCTAACTCTTTTGTTATTTGGATCAGAGTCATCAGACCCAATCCATCTCCTCTTCTTTATCATCACCAACATGTCTTTTTCACAAAGAAATTTGCAGAGATGAATGGGGAAGAAGAAAAGAGGGTATTGTTGTCGTGAGTTGGGTTTCAACTTTTTGATTTATTGAGAGAGTTAGAAGATGGAGGAGCAGAATTAAAAAGATGGGTGAGAAATAGAAAAGGGGTTTGGTACTGTCCCAAAATCCATCTTTGTCTCGTTGTAACAACTAGTGAAACCCTATATTTTCTTCATATTTTCTCATGTCCTCTCTCGCCATTCTCTGATTGAAGAAGAAAACCCTAGAAATTTTCTAAATCCATTCATGTTCTTTTTTATCACCTAAACTTTTGATTTCATCTTGATTTTGAGCTCTGATTTTGGGTACTTCGATTCGATAAAGATAAAGTGATGAATCTGAGGAGATGGGTTTTTAACCAAACTGTATTTTGATTAATGGTATGGGTCAGTGAGATTTGAGATGTAGAAATGAAATTAAGTTTTGATTCAAACTATTAGTATTACAAAGGTACTCAACCATGCTTTAATTTCTTGTGTGGAAGATGTATATTTCCTAATGACATACAACATCAACAACACTGGATATGGGGTGTGTCTGTGTCCAAAATTGAATTTAAAGTGAAGAAGAATTCTGGGTGTACAAGGAGATGTGAGACTGTTGTCCTGGGAATGATTAAGTATGTTTATCATTGAATGAATGAAATTTGATAATTGTTATGCAGGGAAGGAGACATATGAAGGTTTAGAAATCAACAACATAGTTAATGATGATGATTTATGTATTTGAAATTTTGATAAAATTATGGATACGGGTTTTATTGCAGATCAATTAATTTAATTTGAGATTAGATTGATAATTTTTAAAATTAGGGTTCTTCAATTTTAGGATTTGGGTATTTTGTGTATGGGGAAGAACAATTCTTCAATTTGGGCTTTGGGTATTTTGGATTCAGAGAAGAACGGTTCTTCAAATGGACTGCAAAATATTAGGCGTGTTAGATTTGATTTCTAACAGATGTTAACTAATTAGATTTTTTTTAATACTTACTAACATAAGTCAAAACTTAACCTAATCAACTTGGGTCCACGTCAATTCAAAGTACCAAACTCTAAGTTGGTCAAAATTAGACCAAACCTTAATGTTGGACAAAATCTAAGTACCAAAGTCCAATTAACCCTTATATAAATTGCCGTGAATTATAGATTATAAGTTTAGAAGAAATCCCCATTTTTGTTCAAAACTCTAATCGTGAGATTCACAAAATTCAACTGTTAATCATGAGTTCTTGATGATTTGTATCTACCCCTTTCTTAGTTTCAAAGAACTACGTTATCGTTTGCAAGCTTATTCAACAAATCATCGATTCAGTGAAATAATTCTAATTCAATTCAAAAGTTAAATAAGAAGAAAAACCCTACCTCTTCATGCCAAAAATTTACTGATCCACGACAACTCTTGATCACAAACTCAGTTTCTTCGATTTTTCATGGTGAAATCATAGGTTCTTAGACTCGCTAGAGAAAAATCAGTTGAGAGCGCAGAGACAAGAAAGAAAACAAACATCTTTAGGTTACTCAATTAAAGTTGAAAGTGTAAATTAGGGATCCCTCGTCGTACTATTTGACACCTGTTAATAGTGTTTCAATAATATGTCACCGCTTTTTGACATGGATTTTCCATTAACGACTGTTTGGATGAAAACCTAACGATAAGACTATGTTTGTATTTTTGAAAAAAAAAATAGGGCTATATGTTTAAATTGGGTATTAAAATTGGGGTATATAAGCATATTTAATCCCTTTCATTAATTTATAATTGTTGCTTGTGTTCACAATTGTTTCTTGTTGATGTGATTTGGCATTTTGGATAAACCCATTAGTTGTTTTCAATAACTTGTAGCTATTTTTGGTCATTAAACAATGTTTATATTCCTTACAACTGAAACTTGAAAACACTAGCAACATGGAGAAATAATTCAAAAGAATATCAACCGCAGATATCTCACCGCCTTCAAAAAACCTACTGACACTATAAGAGAAACTAGTAAACATGTATCATCTTCGCAATAAGTAACATAAGATCAATACAACCAGAAAAGGAAATTCCAGTACAACAAGCATCAACATCAACAATAATTGGTAACAGTCCAGTAGAGATTGGTGAATTTGTTCTTTTCGAAGCTTCTTAAAGACCCTGGACTTCAGACTCATATATTAAGCTATCCTCCAAATTCGAGACCAAATTTGAAGATATTATTCGATGAAATATCCTTGTCAATTCAAAATTCATATTTTCCCCGCAAAAGCTAATGATAGTGCAAGAATATTTAGCCCAAATAGGTTTGCATATTATGCTAATTGGTTAGAGTACAACATCACAAAAGATAATTTTTTTTTTTTTAAAGTTATTACTTATTCAAGTCAGGTAGTGCTGATAACTAATTTGTACATTAAAGATTTTCAAGTTGGACAATGAAAAAAGGTTACTTAATCATGTAGGAGTTTGTGATAGCTCTCACAAGACGGCTAAAGAAAAATGTGACACGTTGTTAAATCAGAAGAAAAATATTGAGACAATAATTACTAAGCAATCAGATGAAAGTCAAAGCCATTATCAAATTCTTTTGGGTGCTTCTATTCAAACAATAAGAATTATTTTATGACAAGGATTTGCATCTCATGGGGATGACGAAGGTGAGGATTCAACCAACAAAGGTAACTTTCTTGAGCTTTTATGATGGTTTGGTAAAAATAATAAGAAACAAATAGAACCATACATATTAGAAAATGCACTGAAAAACTTGAAGTTGACGTCACCGGATATTCAGAATTACATTACAAACGCTATATTATATGAAATTATCTCAACAATGGTAGTGATATATGTGATTTATTTATTTATTTTTTCCAATTCTTGTTGATGAATCAAAAGATGTTTCAAATAAGGAGCAAATTACTATTGTTTTATGGTATGTTAGTGAAGTTAATGTGATCGGGCGTTTTGTTGGAAATGAGCATGTAACTTCTACCACTGTTATCTCACTCAAGGGAATAATAAACAACTTATTTTCTACGCAATGTTTGAGTATTTCAATGCTACAAGGGTTATACCGGAGCCAATAACATGAGAGGCGAATATAATAGGCTCACAAAACTAATTATGGATAAAAATGATTATGTATATTATATTCATTGTTGTGCTCATCACTACGATTAGTTGTTATAAGCGTAGCAAAAAAGAAACATAAATTGGTGACTTGTTTTATTGGTTACTTGTATAATAACTGTTGATGGTGGATCACCTATACCCCTTAAAATTATTTGAGAAATACATGGGTCTGAACTTGCGGAAGCCTCAATAATTGTGAATTTGAAATCGAACAAGGCTTAAACCAAGAGACTAATCTGAAACGTGTTTCAGATACACAATAGGGTTCACACCACTATCTTTTGATCATCATTATCAACTTGTTTTCACCAGATAAAGGCGTTCTTCAGTCTGCTTTGAAAGATTTAAAATCTTACAAGAGATTTGAAGAATTAGGTCTTTTAAAAGCTATGAAGTTTTATAGTTTTGTTTTTCATCTTCATTTGACGAAAAATATTCCGGGGATCGCAAGTAAGTTATCATAGGAACTACAAAGGAATATCAAGATATCGTCGATGTAATGAAATTGGTTGGTATTTGCAAACAACGACTACAACATATGAGAGATAGTGGTGGAGATTCTTTACTTGCAGAAGTAGCTTAATTTTGTGAGAACCATGGTATAAAGATTGTTCCCATGGATGGAGATGTTTCTTGTTCAACTACAGGGAGACCACTACGTAATGTCCAAGAGAATACAATTATACATAAATATCGTGTCAACATATTTAATGCCGTTATTGATGTGTAACTCAAATAACTGCATGATCGTTTTACTGAAACAACTATTGAGCTTTTTCTTTGTGTAGCTTGTTTGAATCCCAGTAATTCTTATTCTTCTTTTGATAAGGACATATTGGTACATCTTGCACAATTTTATCCAAGAGAATCTTCAGTATTTGGTTTTTTACCGCTTGATGATTAACTCCAAAATTACATTATCGATATGGGATCAAGTGTTGAGTTCTCAGGATTAAATGGAACAACAAATCTTGCAAGAATTATATTTAAGACAAAACTTTATTTACTTTTAACATTAGCATTGATCTTGCTAGTTGCAACGACTACAATATTTCTTTTTTCGGCTATGGAAATTTCCAAGAGTCGATTGCGTAATCGAAAGGGTGATGAATGGATGAATGATTGTTTGCTTGCATATACTTGAAGAGATATTCTCAACATCATTATTGATTATATGATTATGCGACTGTTCTAAAATATGAAAACATAGCGATAACGGTTACCCTTGAGGATGAAGACGGGTTGATTACTATATCGATATGTGTATAATCAAAAACACTTGTATATATATATATATATATATATATATATATATATATCATGCTACATCTACTTTTTTTTGTTAATATATTTTCATTATGAATTTGTCATTTTTTTTTGTCCCCAAACTCCGCACCTACATCCAATTCTATATTAGCAATAGAATAATTAATAGATCAACGTGATCCAAAATTTATTTCAAAACCAAAATAAGGGAGGTGATCCAAAATATGCCTATAGGGACCTTAAATCCACCGCTCTAACCCAAATATAACTTGTGAATAGAAATTTGTATTGACCCAAAATCAGCCATTGTAGCACAAAAATTGTTTTGTGGACTAAAAATCTTCATTCTTAACCAAATTGTGCCATTATACCTCAAAATTTCTCAACATGATCCAAAATCCAACCCAATATTACATCGTAGACATCCGTAGTACGATTTTCACCTCCAAATTCAAAATCTTCCTTATGACACCAGATCTCTTTCGTTACCCAAAGTTCCAAAATGATCCAAACTTTGTCCGCTATATAACTAAAAGTACACAAAAATGCTTCCCACCCAC
>JAJJMC010033111.1:3089811-3144229 GCA_023531435.1 Papaver californicum | reverse complement strand
ATTGTAGATGGAGGGTTCAGACGAGGACAACAGAGAGAAATGGTGGGGACAGTTCCGGGTATTAACAAAGTCCAAAAATCTAAAAATCCAAAATACATTCGGCTTAAGGATCTACCTGCATTTGAAAATGATGCCGCAACCCAATTTTTGGAACTCTCTCTTTCCCCTTTCATATCATCGTATATACACACAACAAAGCTACAACGATATTTTTAGTGAGTGGTTTCCTCCATCACCAAATTTGGTTAAAATTAATTCTGATGAAACATCTAGAAGATACCCAGGTCATGCCGGGGAATGTTTCATATACATAGACTCTACGACAACGACTCTTACAGCATTAACACAATCTCTGGGTGAACCAAAGTGTATTATAAGACGAACTAAGAAAATCTAGTGCGCTTTATCAAAAGGGATAATTAACCACATTGGAACCTCTCTGGTATGACCACGAAAATCAAACAACGGATCATGCAAATACCAAATGCGGTAATAGAACACAAATATATAAAAGGCAGCCAAACACCAGACGGATTGACAAACCATGCTGCTAACAAAAGTCAAATAGTTTTTTTCACAACTACCATATGGAATCATATAATTTCATCTTTTATAAACCAAATCGTAATAAATGGCTCCATGAATACGATGTACTCTCATATAATCATTTCATAGTTTAATAAATTATCTACTATATGTTTCATAAAAGAAATAAAAAATCATCGCATAACCCCGTCAGATTAAACTACATCCATCGTCTCTGATTCATTCAACAACTCAAACCTAACCACTAACTTATAACCCCATTGAAATCAACCGTGTTAGATGTATACGTACCGCATAAAAATCCTGCTTACTACGTATGCTATCATGGTAACGAGTAAGTAATTCCCATTTTAGCTAATTTCTTCATCTTCTTCGCCATTTTTCTCTTTTCTTCATCAACAGAACTGAGGTCTGAGAAAGCTTCTCCGCGACCATTCTCAAGGTTTATTGAACTCTAATTTCTACAAACCAACCCTAAAAATTCAGGTTCTACAAGCTTCAATCTCTACTTTTAGGGTTACTCCATAAAACCCTAAATTTCATACTGGAAAATGTGATTACAACCCTGAAACTGTTGCTTTGATAATATGGAGACTTCACAGCATGTGGAAATTGAGGCAGCTAAGTTCTTACAAAAGTTAATTCATGAATCTAAAGATGAGCCAGCCAAATTGGCTACAAAATTACATGTGGTAAGTTGTAGGTTACATACTAGAATTAGTTGTTTCACTGATGTCGATCATGGATTAACTAAACTAATTTTTCAATTGTTATTAGATATGTCAGCATATGAAGGCGAGTGGTAAAGAACACTCGTTGCCTTATCAAGTAATATCCAGGTAAATCATTCTATTCGACCTGTAATGGGTGTTACATTTGCTGCAGAAATGAAGTAATTAAGTGTAGATGAGTAGGAAATTGCTCACGATAGGGTTATTATTGATATGATTCTTTTGTTATTCTTCTCAGGGCAATGGAAACTGTTGTGAATCAGCATGGGCTTGATATTGAGGCTGTCAAAGCAACTCGTCTTCCTACAAGTGGTGGACCTCAAATTGGGGAGGATTCCGGAAATGCTTCAAGGTCAATTGATAGGGATGCACCTGACAGTATGACACCTGCAGGTGGCAATAGCATGCCACTTAGAGGTGTACCAGTTAGTGGTGCATGGAATGCAGGAGGATCAAGTAGTAAAATCAACGAAGAAGTGTACGGGGGTTCTTCGATGCAGAATGTTGGGGCTTTTAGAGATTCTAGACCAGGTTTAGCTGATAATGAGGTTATGAATCCCAATAAACCACCAGTTGGACCAAGTAGGGTAGGCAGTGGTGGACATGAGTTTTATCAAGGACCTGTATCTCAGAGGAGTGGTAGTTTGTATGACCACGAAAGTCCGTCTAGTCTAGACACTAGATCTGGAAACTCCCAAGAAAGGGTTGACACTGTAAAATTAGACAAACAGGGAAGACCAAAAGAACCCAAAAAAGCTGCCACTAAGAGAAAGAGGGCAGGTGCAACAAGTGCAGATGTGAATCCTGACAACCCTCAAAAATTAGACACTCCCAACGCTGGAGCTAAATCAAGAAAGGGGAAGGTCACCAATAAGGGCGATCCTGGTCAGGATAGTGGTCCCATGGAGCATTTGTCTTCAGCATCAAGTGGAATGCAATCTTTACTTAAAGCAAAGCAAGAGAGTCAGATTTCGAATGTAAATCTTTCAGAGGGCGATGGTTCTGCCTATGGTGTCGTGGGACAACAGAAAGGAGGTTTTGTTCAGGGTAGAAATGATTCTTTCAGTTCTAGGAATGTTTGGGATCATTTTAAAACCGGGTTGTTGCCAGATAACTCCCAGCTTTCCAGGTTTGCACCTACTGGTGCTGCATGTGTAGCAGATACTGCTGTTGCTCAGTCTGCAGTTCCATCTCTTGGTTCAAGTAAGGAGGGTGGGAGTATGACCAGTAATACCCCTCAAGGTATGAGTGCAATTTCTGGTGGTTATGGCAAGGTTCAAGTAGGAATGCCGGGAAATTTTGGTTCATATGCTACAATGAAAACAGGTTTCCCTGCTTCGGTTCAACATAACAATACTTCCTTCGATAATTATGAAATGGCCTTGAAGTTGCTCAAGGAGCGGGGCGTGGAACCAGAATTGGCCTCGAAGATGCTCAAGGAGAGAGGTTTAGAACCTTCTGGTTCTCAGTTTCTTGGGAAAGGCAAAGACATGGCGTCTATGGAAACTGCTGTTAAAACTTCCTCGGTAGAGCCCTCTTCTAGTAGAGGTGCAACAGATTCCGAACATAGGAAGTCTGCACTCATGAACGATTCAGAATCTAATATATCTGAGAAAGCTCTGGAAGCTCAGTTTGATCAGGTACTTCTTTTCTCTTTGTTTGTGGTTTTTATTTCTTTTGCACAAGTGGAGTGTCACAGTTGAAGGGGCAGTTACGTTAAAGAGAAGTGTGATGAATGAGCAGTTTATGCAATTTCTATCCTACATCAATTCAGGTTATGGAAAGTCATGAATTAGTTGTAGGCATCATTCAGCCTCTTCCTATCCCATTGCATTTAATTTTTTGAATTCTCGCGATGAATGCTTGTATTCTTATCCTATGGCTGACGGCTACTACGTTTTGTCTATCTCGGACTCACCACAGAATGCCAATTTTGTAACTCACTGATTATTTTTACAGCTCAATTATCAGTCTATTATATTTGCTGTATGTTTAGATATTTTTATAAGCACGTATTTGAACTAAACATCGCCAATCGTTTTTCTATTTCGTGCTTTGCAAAATCTAAAGTTTGATGTAGAGTAGGCTTCTCTTTGCTTTTTTTTTTAGCCTGATTGCTGTATCCTGTATGCATGTTTACCTGCATTGAGTCCACTTTCAAGTAATATGTTGTTGGATCCTTGGCCTTTATGCATTACGCAGTTACTACTTTCTTTTTTTGGGCTAGTTGTACTTTTCCTCTACTAACAACAGTGCCTGTTTTCAGCAGGGAAGTGGATCTCAGGGACCACAAAGTAAAGAGACCATAGATACAGCAAAAGCTCCCACATTTCATCCTCCTGTCTCGCCTGGCATGCCATTCAAGGAACACCATTTGAAACAACTCAGAGCCCAGTGCCTTGTCTTTTTGGCTTTCAGGCATGCATGTTCTCACCATCGTTGTTTTAAGGCATTCCCAGATTATGAAAGTATGTATTTAAGTAGTTATATCTTGCTTTCAGAAACGGTCTGATGCCAAGGAAACTCCATCTTGATATCGCACTTGGAGAGCCAAATCCAAGAGAAGGCAAGTACAGTGGGCAGTTATTTGTATTTCTCTTATCTTGGTTATATGGATTTTTATTTGATTTACTTTTTCTGCAATAGGTGGTGGCAGTGATGGAACACGCAACGAACGAAGCGAATGCAAAGGGAAAGAGATATCTGTAAAAGAGCCAAGCAGTGGTAATGAAGCCACAGCTGTACTTGGAAGACCCAGTGATATGAGTGAAAGAACTCTTCCTGGTTCCTCGTCTACTGGAATCCCAACAGAGACCGAAACCACTTCAACGGACACAGATAAATTTCAGAAGGCGAACAAGGGTCCTCCCACTGATAGCTCTGCAGCAACAGAAGAAAGGAATCACCTTCTGTCGGCAAGAAGAAACGCAGAGGCAGAAATGAATATCCAGGAAGCATCAGATTCTCAAGCAACTCTAGCCACTGTGTCTGTGATGAATGGTGGGAGAACTTTGCCCAAGATGAATCCTGACAGGGATGCTATTGGGAATGGTCAACAACAGATTGGGGGTTTGAACCACTTATCCTCTTCTATATTGGGAATGAATCAGCAGCTAAAGAGAGAAATGACTAGTTTGACTCGGACACACAATCAAAACGAGGTTTCAATAAATGCATTATCATTATCACCCTCAATGTTTCATCACCCACCAATGCCCCAAAGAACAGATTATTCTTCAAATCATCCTCAACTGCTTGGTGACCGAGAGAGAGGAAATAATGTGCTCAGGTCAGAGCCTTCCAATGTGCAAGCAAGTTTGCATGCGGATAGATACCCTTCTATATTTACAGGAAACGAGGCGAGCAAAACTAATTCAGGAAAAGATGTTGAACACTCAAGGGATGTCAGTGTCATGCGGACGCATGTGTCTCAGGGTGAGAACCATGTTTCTGACTCTCAAAAGCATTCAAATTTTGATAGGTATCAGATTTCCGCGAACAGTACACAAAACTATGGGAATCCAGGTATAGTTCTCGAAAGATCTATGGAGTTAGGCGAAGAAAACAAGTCAATTTATACAGATATCACAATGTCCCCGCCAAAGTACACTACCTCAGAGAAATGGATTATGGATCATCAGAAAAGAAAGCTTCATGAAGAACGGAATTGGGCTATTAAGCAGAGGAAAACAGAGGAAAGAATGGCTGTATGTTTCAATAAGTTAAAGGTGAGTTACAAATTTTTGTTAGGCCTAAAGTTTATCATTTTATCTACTTTATTCTTGCAGTCATCAGCTATGTTAGATTTATATACTTAGGCAGAAATGATGGACAATAATTTCTTCTTATGTTAGTATCAGCGACTCACCTCTTTAGCTTCAAAATCTTGTTATCAGAAAGTATATCATTCCATCAAAAAAGAAAAGAAAAGAAAGTATTATTATGTTACCACGGGTATTTTGAGTGTGTAGTCTGTAGTTTATGGTTGCAACTATGCAGTGTAGATCACTCTATTTTCCCTTCTGGAATTTCACTGGTTGATACTTCGAAGAAAATGACTACATAAGTTTATGGGTCGAGATGTTTTTTGTGGGCAGTAAAAGTTGAGTTTTTTCTTTGTTTTGTTTTTGCAGGAGGTTGTGAGTTCCTCTGATGATATTTCCACTAAGACAAAAAGTGTGATTGAACTGAAGAAGCTTCAGCTGCTTCAGCTTCAACGACGATTGCGTAGGTAAAGATCTCTTGCTTCAGCCTCTAACTTGCGTGCAAGTAGATATTTTTGCATATTATTATTATTTTTTCGTTCCCTTTTTTTTCCGCCAAAATTGATATTCTTTTCTGTGCAGCGAGTTTGCCCATGATTTCTTCAAGCCTACTACTTCTGAAATTGAACGTCTTAAGACATTTAAGAAACATAAACATGGAAGGCGAGTCAAACAACTCGAGAAATATGAACAGAAAATGAAGGAGGAGCGGCAAAAGAGGATTCGTGAGAGGCAAAAGGAGTTCTTCAGTGAAATCGAATTTCACAAGTATGTATTTGGTTTTTTCTGCTCTTTTTGTCTTTACTTTTCTTCTTCATTGCCAAGATATGGATAGTCTTAGTCTCGTGGACAACTTCCTTGATAATGTATTCAGTTATTCTGTGTTGATTCCTTTCCTGCGAATAGTAGAAACCAGAAACTGATTATTATCTAGTGGAACTTTTTTTTCTAATAAAATAATATTCACCATCTTCATGAGAACAACTATTGGTCATCTCGTTTGTTTATTTACATTTCTAGGGAGAGACTGGAAGACTGGTTCAAAATTAAGAGAGAGCGATGGAAGGGTTTCAATAAGTATGTAAAGGAGTTTCATAAAAGGAAAGAGCGAATACATCGTGAGAAGATTGACAGAATCCAGCGGGAGAAGATTAATCTGTTGAAGAACAATGATGTGGAGGGGTATCTGCGAATGGTTCAGGTCAAGTTAGATTTCCCATTTTAGTAAGTTAGGGAGGTTTGCACTTCTTATTGTTTTGCTTACTAATGTCGTATCATACAGGATGCCAAGTCAGATCGTGTTAAACAACTTCTCAAGGAAACTGAAAAATATCTTCAGAAGTTGGGATCCAAAGTGCAGGAGTCAAAGGCCCTTGCAAGGCAGTTTGAGGTGGAAATGGATGAGAACCGGGCTTCACCCGTTGTTGAGAAGAATGAGGTTGCAGTTGAGAATGAAGATGAAAATGACCAGGCAGAGGTATGCCAATTCTCTTCTGGATTTTGTAGAGTTGTCTTTCTTGATTTTTTGATCTTAGTTTTGGTGATTCATATTTTCCAGCATTATCTGGAAAGCAATCAGAAGTACTATTTGACGGCTCACAGGTACAGAATACACCTTACTTTCTAGTATATAGTATGATCTTTTATACAGGGTAAGCCTTACTTTCTAGGTAAGTATGATCTTTGATACAGGATAAGCCTTGCTTTTTAGTATTGTATAATCTTTGATGTAGTATAAGGCGAGCCTCAGAAGACATAAGTTTGTCTCTTCTGTTCACTTCCTAGAATATGTTTTTGCTTTAGATTTGTAACACGGCCTTACTTCTCAGTTTTGCTCAATTATATTCTCTTTTCTTTGTTCTCAAGAAAATCAGGGTTTTCCTGTTGTTGTTCATAACAAGAACTGGATTCTAGTCAATTTTTTTTTTTCCATTTTCTTTTCATTATAACCAATATGCTGGTTATTATCAAGGAAATATCAAAATCGTTGAATTTTCTTTTCTGCAGCATAAAAGAGAGCATAGCTGAGCAGCCAGCATCTCTTCAAGGTGGAAAACTAAGAGAGTAAGTTATTCTGTCATTTAACTGCTCCTGCTTTCCTCAAACTAAAAGGTCTCTTTTTTTTCTCCTTCAATTTGTTTGGATTGTTACAAGTGTGACAGTGGGATAATGAGTCAAAAACTTTGTTATCCAGGATTTATCTGATTTCGTAACTACCTAAAAGATTTCATATTACTAATTCGCATTCGCATTTTTCGCAGGTACCAAATGAATGGTCTGCGTTGGTTGGTTTCTCTATACAATAATCATTTGAATGGAATACTTGCTGATGAAATGGGCTTGGGTAAAACTGTTCAGGTATGAGATGAATTTGGATAGCATAGCGCTGGATCTGTATGCAAGAGGAATCTTATAGTTTGTGTTTTGTGTAGGTTATCTCTTTGATATGTTACCTAATGGAGACGAAAAATGACAGAGGACCATTTTTGGTGGTAGTACCTTCATCTGTGCTTTCAGGATGGGTTTCAGAACTTAGTTTCTGGGCCCCTAGTATTATTAAAATTGCATATGCTGGGCCTCCTGAAGAGCGGCGTAAATTATTCAAGTAATGACATATCAGTGTGTGAAATGTTCTTTCTTTCTTCACAAGGCTGCTTTACTTTTTATTTTTGGTAGGTACAACTAACTGGTTTTCCTGATACTGCAGAGAAAGGATAGTTCAACAAAAATTTAACGTCCTTTTGACAACTTACGAGTACTTGATGAATAAACATGATAGGCCAAAACTAAGCAAAATTCAATGGCACTATGTTATAATTGATGAAGGTCATCGAATAAAGAATGCATCCTGCAAACTGAATGCTGATTTAAAGCATTACAAGAGCGCTCATAGATTGCTGTTGACTGGAACTCCACTACAGGTCGCTACCTGTCTTTATTTATTTTTTTGTAGTTCTTTTTTGCTTATAATCCTGGATTCCATCTAAGAAATGTAGATTCCTGAGTTTGAACTTGGAGACCCTTATCGTATGATGTAGAATAACCTTGAAGAGTTATGGGCCCTGCTTAACTTCTTGTTGCCGAGCATTTTCAACTCATCGGATGACTTTTCCCAGTGGTTCAACAAACCATTTGAGAGTGGTGCTGATACTTCACCTGATGATGTAAGCTTTTATTATCTTTGTCTTTTATTATGGTCCAGTTGTCTTCTTAAAGACGTTTCCAAGACTGATGCCACTTTTCCTGCTCGCAAACGAATAGGCTTTACTGTCAGAGGAAGAGAATCTATTGATTATTAATCGCCTTCACCAAGTTCTCCGCCCTTTTGTGCTTCGGAGGCTGAAACACAAGGTTTGTAAATGATGTTTTTTTTTTTACAAGTCAACAGTTTTCCATTTGTGTTTACGTAAGTATAAAATTACTGAAAAAACCAATAAGAGCTATCAAGTAGTGGTTCAGTCTAAGCAAATAAGCACTTACTAATATTCCATTAGTTTTATTCATTTGGTTATGTTTTCTTGCTTACGTACCAACTGTGGGAGTTGGTTTTGGACATCTTCACTATGAAATGTTCAGTCAACTTGCTAGATATTAAAGTTATTTGTGGTCGTTCTGCGAGCAATGTGTGATACCTTTGACCCGGGCCCAACATTTTCTCATAACCCATTTGTTACCAGCTATTTTCAGTATGTTTCATTGATCGAAGCGTTTACCACATAGCGTGGTAAGGGTTGGCCTTGAATCCCAGCCGTTACTTCGCCTGGTTAGCGAAATTTTCTAAGGAAAATATTGAGTGTCAATCAAACACGTTATTATTAACAAATGTTTGAGGAAAGGATTAAGATTTTGTATATCATGTTTTTAGTATCACTTCATATTCTGGTTTGAAGTCACTATTGGCAAATGCTGATGCTTATTTGCTGTGTCTCAACTTCCGAAGATTCAAAGAATCTCCCCATATGATCTTTTTCATTCTCAAATTTTACTAGGTTGAACATGAATTGCCTGAGAAGATCGAAAGGCTTGTACGATGCGAATCTTCTGCATATCAAAAGCTTCTGATGAAACGAGTTGAGGACAATCTTGGCTGCATCGGAAATTCCAAGGTTAACTCCTACTCGTCTGTTTATATCTTTTTGATCGGTTTGTTTTGTGTTTTTTAGCTTTTTTGAGTCCGTGCAAGTAAAAGTTAAATCTCATAATCTTGTTAGTTTAACCTATTTATTTTTCTAACAACTTATCCTGGCCTGTTCACGATGTACAAGCAGGGTCGTTCCGTGCACAATTCTGTTATGGAACTCCGCAATATATGCAATCATCCATATATCAGTCAACTTCATGCAGAGCAGGTGTTTTCTTTTTTTTTTTGATAAAATTAGCTTGATGTGTAATTATTCATTTTTGGCTTGTGTTCTCAATCTGCTCTTCATTTTTAGGTTGATAGTCTTGTACCTAGACATTATCTGCCACCAATTGTGAGGCTTTGTGGAAAGCTCGAGATGTTAGATCGATTACTTCCAAAATTGAAAGCAACTGATCATCGGGTATGTAATACTGCGTATTTTTATATCCAGGCCAATTAGCAAATGCTTTTCATTAAATGTTGTTGATTTTTGGTCTGCATCTCCGATGATATCTTCCTTATCAACATTCACTAGTTATTTTTATATCCATTAAATACTGCAGTTACATGGACAACCACTACCATTGTGTTTCTTTATCTTGTATTCAGAGTTGAGACTTTGAATTTGAAATGTGAAAGCTTAGACATTGTCTGTTTGCAATCTTAAAAAAACGTATCTGTGATGTAATTAAAAGGATCTGGAACTATAAATATGCAGGTTCTATTTTTCTCTACAATGACCAGGCTTCTTGATGTTATGGAGGAATATCTCCGCTGGAAACGTTACAGGTATCTTAGGTTAGATGGGCACACGACTGGAGGTGATCGTGGGGCCCTTATTGATGAATTCAACCGACCAGATTCTCCTGCTTTCATATTTTTATTGAGGTACTTGTACTTTTAAATGTCTCCATTCAGTGTTTATATATATTAGGTATTACCCGGGCCTACGGCCCCGGCCGTACCCCTCCCTTAAATTCTTTTACAAATTAATATTTGGTATTAAGGTTAGCCGTTTTTAATTAGGAAATTTAGTCATGGCAAACCTAAGGTTAGCCGTGTTTAGGATATCTGGTTCGATTAAGTGTAACCTAGCTTAACGGGAGTTAAGCCTATAGATTAGCGATGTTTTGTTGGTCGGATCAAATTAGCCGGAGCCTATGGCCGTGTCCCTTAATTTTTTTTAGAAATTTTGGTCATGGCAAACCCAAAGTTAGCCGTATTTAGGATTAATGGTTCGATTAGGTGTAACCTAGCTTAGCGGAAGTTGAGCCTATAGATTAGCGGTGTTTTGTTGGTCAGGTTAAATTAGTCGGGGCCGCCCCGGCCGTGCCCCTTAATTTTTTTTAGAAATTAATAATTGGTATTAAGGTGGTAATAATTCATACATGAGAAAATATCAAAAGGACATATTGTCAATTAGTCAGATCCAGAAAAGACCCCTTGATATCTAATCTTAAGAAGCTTAATAATTGGTGTTAAGCAAAATTCAATTAATGACAAATGTCACAACACTAACAACCATAGTTTTACTATTAATTTAATATTAAAGAATAATTTATTTATTTTTCACCAAACCTTACTCAAATATATAAGTGTGAGGCAAACTTAAGTTTTCGTACGTCCATACTTCCATGGTCATACTCAAACTGCTACTGTATTGCTTTCCCGTTGGCATAATGAACTCATTCGATACCCAATTGGCATGTTCTAGCAACTCATGTGTCAATGGAAAATGTGGTCTTGATGTTCAACTTTGTGCATAGACTATTAGGGATGACTTAAAGATGATGGTATAGTGGACGTTGGATTTATTTAAGTAGGGCTGCATAGTTAGCTCTCATATGGGACACCAAGGAATCTGTGTAGCAAAATTTATTCTTAGTCTTTATCCTCTACATAATAAGAATTAGCTAGGTAACTAAGCGAATGTATACGGATTATTTAGGAAGAGATTCCTTGATATTTCCTTGTATGGTAACCTCTTCTTAATCTTATAACACTATATATAACCGGCAGGTGGGCTAGGTTAAGTTAGGAAATTAAGTAATTATATTAGATTAAGAAATTTAGTTATAATAGGAAACCTAGTCATGGCCAACCTAAGGTTAGCCGTGTCTAGGATCAGTGGCTATGCAAGGCCTAGCTTTGTCCTGGACCGCGGCATAATCTATACCGTCAAAAAAGTAATAAGGTCTTGGCCGTTGATCTACGGATTCAACGGACGGATATATACTTTGATTTTATATTTATGATCCGATGACGGGGTATATATCTTACGAATCGATCGATCTCTGCCGTAGGATGGCTGAAATCGAGGGCCGAAAATGTCCCAAGACAAAGGCCATGTTCCCTTATAATATAGATATTTTTTTTTTTTTGCATTGGATAAGCATGTCCTAATATTTTCTCTCTGTGGTGATAGTATTCGTGCTGGAGGTGTTGGAGTAAATCTGCAAGCGGCTGATACTGTCATTATATTTGACACTGATTGGAATCCTCAGGCAAGAATCTTTCAAGATTTATCATATTTTGAGTTCGACTTGATTTCAATTCAACAAACATTTGATTCGTGGTGTTCTCCTAGGTTGACCTGCAAGCACAGGCAAGAGCTCATCGGATTGGTCAGAAGAAGGACGTGCTTGTTTTGCGTATGGAAACTGTAAGTATTTTATATTGATATGTGTGATGTATAATGCCATCGATATGTATAATGTCGATAGGGACACTGATGGTATATAAATTTGATGTAATATGCAAATCATGGACTGGTTTTGCTTTGTTGCTAAGTGCTGTTGTTTCATGAATAAGGTGCATAGTGTGGAGGAACATGTTAGAGCTGCAGCCGAGCACAAATTGGGAGTTGCCAATCAGAGTATAACTGCTGGATTTTTTGATAACCACACTAGGTACATTTGTGCTTTTATACCTTTGAGCTTCTTGATCTTAAAAGAGTGCCAGAATATGGAACTAGGTATCTCTGATTATTGCCAGCTGAAGTATTTGTACTGTTATTCTGTCACAGTGCCGAAGATCGAAGGGAATATTTGGAGTCTCTTCTGAGGGAGTGTAAGAAAGAAGAGTCTGCCTCTGTGTTAGATGATGATGCTCTTAATGATCTCTTAGCTCGCAGGTATCTAAATTTATTTATGGTCTCATTTTCTATTCCTCCTTCATGGGTACTATAGTTTTTATGAGGATGATTTCTCCATCTTCAGTTGTTAGGTATGCTTGATTATTTTGATGTTTGGATCACACATCTTCTTTAATATAAGTACACTGGTCTTCTTGTTTTCTCATTTTTAATTTTGTTCGTGAAAGCTTAATCCTGCATGTTCTATAATCTGCCAGTGAGTCTGAAATTGAAACATTTGAGTTGATTGACAAACAAAGGCAAGAGGAAGAGAAGGTAAGTTTATAAGTTTTGTTTCTTTCCTTGTTTGTCTTCCTTACATTGGCATCCTTGTTGGTCATATATTTGCTCTTCTTATAGTGTTACCTTTAATCACGACAGATCGCATGGCAGAAGTTGGTACATGGATCGGAAAAAGACGACCCTACGACTTGCCTCCCAATGCCTTCACGTCTAGTTACAGATGGAGACTTGAAGGCATTTGTTGAGGCTATGCAAGCGTATGAGGATGCTAATGAAGGTTTGAATCGGAAAAGTGAATACACCGGGGGTCTTGACTCACAATATTATGGGAGGGGCAAAAGAGCAAGAGAGGTTGGTTATTTGTAGAATACAGTTGCAGCCAGGAAGAAGAATTTTGTATCATAAAAGTTCTCTAATTCGTCTGTGTTTTTTTTCTTCTTTCCATCTCAGGTAAGGTCTTATGAAGATCAGATGACCGAAGAAGAATTTGAGAAAATGTGTCAAGTTGACCCTCCTGACTCCCCTGAATTCAAGGATGACACCGAGGACACGAGTACGGGAAATGCTGACGCGACCAAAGTTGTTGCCAATATTGCAGAGCTGTTGCCTAATCCTCCAACACTTCAACCTCAGCCAACTGAAACACTGCAACCGCAATCACCATTACCAGTAGCAACACCATCACCTCACTCTCTGCACCCTACAGAAATACCAACACATGCATCTCTTCATATTGTAGCAGCTCCACTACAGCCTTCAACGACCGTAATACTACCACCTCAACCCAAAGTGACACTAATTCCGGCAGTGACACCTGTACCGACAGAGGCGGCAGTGCTATCATCACCACTATCAATACATCCAGCATCCTCCACATCAGCAGTAATGCCACCTCCATCACAACCCCCAGTCCAGACGACTGTGCAACTCCCTAAGCAACAGCCGTCACGACGTGGACGTGGAAGGCCAAAGAGAGCAGCAACGGTGGCTGTTCCAGCAGTACCCTCTACTGTCAATACAGTGGATATGGGATCACAGAGCGCTCCAAGTCTGTCCCCTACTGCACCACCTGGCTTTGAAACTCCACCTAGTTATGCTATTGTCAAAGGTGTGGCTGGAACATCATCAACCGAGTTTGGTATAGGTGCAGTTCCTGCTTCCGTAACCCCTGTTGAGGTCCCTTCTGTTCCGACACAAGCCAAGGGACAGGGTCGGAAGATTCAAAGTGGATCTGGTACACCTCGAAGCCTTGCAAAGAAACAGACTCCTTCGACACCAGCTACTTTACCGGAAATAGTTCCTAGTTCATCAATTTACAAGGAGAGTGGTATTGCCTCAGATATAATTAAGTCATCTGGTGCCTCAGGTGTACCTACTGTCACAGATGCTGTTGATAGCCCACTTTCAAGGGTCCAAACTGCAGTAACCATGGCATCAGATAGTTCATCAACTGCCACTATATCCCAAGACAAGCAAAAGTTAGTAAGTGCACAATGTGGAACAAGTGCACCTACTTTAGTCACTTACGAGGTCAATCCAATCTCAGGGCTGCATACATTGGTTGAATTGGTTCCTGTTTGCCTTCCAATCACATCCCCTGTTCAAGAGAAGCTGAGGACTCCTGTTCCGAAAAGAAAAAAAGTGGAAAAAGTGCGTACCAGTTCTGTGACAAAGCCTGTTATTTCTGAAACTACCAGGCCAGACAGAAAAGACAATATTGAGTCTGCAGAAGTTGGAAAGGATGATGGTGTGAAGGTCAGTGTGACAAATGATTTGCAAGAACCCAAGATTGACCAAACGTCTACTCCTGTTACGTTTGCGTTGGCACAAGATTTGATGGAGAGGAGAAACCTTCGCATGGGGCCTCAGAATACAAAGTCAGGAAGGAAGCAGAAAACAACAGCCAAACCAGGGTCCCCTGCAGCGCAGTTAGTCAAGGAGGATGCTGGAGCTGGTCTCAGTACATCAGTACCAAAGCCACAAAATGTCTCAGGGGGTCCAAGCAGTTTAAATTTGGAACCTGTTGTCCAGCCAGTTATATCTGTTCCAGCTCAAGAAAATGTGAAATTGATACCTGGTAACAGCACCTCTATACCTGAGCTTCAGAGTACTGCAAGAGAAACCATCAGTGCACAAATCAAACCTTCTTTGGTTGATCCTGTTGAATCTGCGGCGCCTCAGTCTAGTATGAGCACAGCTGACACACCAAGTATTAGCTCACCCGTAAATCAAAAACCAGCAGTTGCAATTTCCTCTCGTCAAACTAGATTTTCTGCTGCGAAAGAAAAGGCAAGGGAAGCTCCTGCCGTTAGGCGAGGCCCAAGGAAGAAGGATTTAGCAAGGGCGGCAGCTACTGCAGTCAACAGTTCAGGACCCACAACACGCGGCTCCTTAGTTGGTTCACTTGTGGCGGATTGCAGCAGCAAGGCTGTAGAAACCAATATTACTAAACACAAAGTGGAAACGGAGACAAAGTCCGATCAGGAGTCTAACACGAAGGAAAAATTAGATTGTGCAGTCCAGAGCGGGTGTTTATCTGCTTCGTCAACATTGCATATACATGCCTCCAGTTCCTCTATGGATGGAACTTCTCCATGTGTACAAGAAGCTGAACAAATCAACACACAGTACAAGCTGAAGAACGAGGGTGTTCAGTGTGCCAGCAGAAGTGGGGTTGTCCTTGTCAAACCCGCACCGGATAAAGCTGTAACAGAGGGTACATTATCTCATCTTACAGAGAACATGTAGTCTGATGTGTCATCCTTGTATGCAATTTCTACATTTGCCAAAGTTTAAATATTGTCATTAAATTATTTTGCCTCATTAGCCGCTATATGTTATTTTTTGCAGTTGATTCTGGCATGCAGATAGATACAAACAAAGATGTGGGAGTGTCTATATCATTGACCGAAAAAAGTTCTGAAATCCCCAAGGAGCATCATAATCAAGCTGTTGCACCTGTCGTGGAAAATGTGAGCAAAGAAACCATGGAGGAAGACCGATTGGACAGCTTGGCAACGGATTCTCAAATGGAGGATGTTGTAGATAGTGTTGAATCTGACGGCAACAGAATTTTAGAAAGAAATGTTGACTCATCATCCATCTCGACTGCTTCAGATCCTAGAGAAGTTCTCAAAGTTAAAGAAGCAACAGACTTTCCCATTGTTGTAGAGGATATCTCAGTGGTTGATGTTTCAGAAAGTCAAGAAGTTGCAGGAGGAAATGCCAAGTCACTTTTCACCTCTGCTTCTGTAGAGAAAGGCGTTATTGCTGACATTGGTCATGATACTCGAACATCAGAAACTCACCAGATTACAAATTCAATGGATGTTCCAGAGCATGGTGATGTTTATGGAGCTGCTTCAGCAGGAAATGTAAACTCATCATCCACCTCTGTGAATGTGGAAGAAGCTACGGCTGACCATAATGAGGATCTCAAAACAAGAGAAGTGCTCGGAGGATTAATGGCTGTAGATGCTACAACATGTGGCTCCTTAGTTGGTTCACTTGTGGTGGAAAGCAGCAGCAAGGCTGTAGAAGTCAATATTACTAAATGCAAAGTGGAAAACGACACAAAGTCTGACCAGGAGTCTAACACCAAGGAAAAATTAGATTGTGCAGTCCAGAGCGGGTGTTTATCTGCTTCATCAACATTGCATATACATCCCTCCAGTTCTACTGTGGATGGAATTTCTCCATGTGTACAAGATGCCGAACAAATCAACACGCAGTGCAAGCTTCAGAACGAGGGTGTTCAGTGTGACAGCAGATGTGAGGTTGTCCTGGCCAAACCCGCACTAGATAAAGCTGTAACAGAGGGTACATTATCTCATCTTACAGAGAACATGTAGTCTGCATCCTTAGATGCAACTTCTACTCTTCTACATTTGCCAAAGTTTAAATATTGTCATTAAATTATTTTGCCTCGTTTGCCACCTGTATGTTTTTTTTGCAGGTGATTCTGGCATGCAGATAGATACAAACAAAGATGTGGGGGGGTCTCTATCATTTACCGAAAAAAGTACTAAAATCTCTGAGGAGCATGGGAGCAAAATTTCAGAAAGAAATTTTGACTCGTCATTCATCTCGACTGCGTCAGATCCTAGAGAGGTTCTCAAAGTTACAGAAGCAACGGACTTTCCGAATGTTGCAGAGGATATTCAGGTTGATGTTTCAGAAAGTCAAGAAGTTGCAGGAGGAAATGCCAAGTCACCTATCACCTCTGCTTATGTAGAGGAAGGCGTTAGTGCTGACATTGGTCATGGTACTCGAACATCAGAAACTCACCAGATTACAAATGCATCAATCGATGTTCCAGAGCGTGGCAGTGTATATGGAGTTTCTTCAGCAGGTCATGTAAACTCATCATCCACCTCTGTGAATGTGGAAGAAGCTACGGCTGACCATAATGAGGATCTCAAAACAAGAGAAGTGCTCGGAGGATTAATGACTGTAGATGCTACAACATGTGGCTCCTTAGTTGGTTCACTTGTGGTGGAGAGCAGCAGCAAGGCTGTAGAAATCAATATTACTAAATGCAAAGTGGAAATCGACACAAAGTCTGACCAGGAGTCTAACACCAAGGAAAAATTAGATTGTGCAGTCCAGAGCAGGTGTTTATCTGCTTCATCAACATTGCATATACATCCCTCCAGTTCTACTGTGGATGGAATTTCTCCATGTGTACAAGATGCCGAACAAATCAACACGCAGTGCAAGCCTCAGAACGAGGGTGTTCAGTGTGACAGCAGAAGTGGGGTTGTCCTGGTCAAACCCGCACTGGATAAAGCTGTAACAGAGGGTACATTATCTTATCTTACAGAGAATATGTAGTCTGATGTGTTATCCTTAGATGCATCTTCTACACTTGCCAAAGTTTAAAATATAAGTCATTAAATTATTTTACCTAATTTGCCACTGTATGTTATTTTGCAGGTAATTCTGGCAAGCAGGTAGATACAAACAAAGATGTGGGGGCATCTATGTCATTGCCTGAAAATAGTACTGAAATCTCTAAGGAGCATTATCATCAAGCTGTTGCACCTGTCTTGGAAAATTTGAGCAAAGAAACCAAGGAGGAAGACCGATTGGACAGCTTAGCAACGAGTTCACCAATGGAGGATGTTGTAGATAGTGTTGAAGCTGATGGCAACACAATTTTAGAAAGAAATGTTGACTCATCATCCATCTCGACTGCGTCAGATCCTAGAGAGGTTCTCAAAGTTACAGAAACAACGGACTTTCCGAATGTTGTAGAGGATATTTCAAAGGTTGATGTTTCAGAAAGTCAAGAAGTTGCAGGAGGAAATGCCAAGTCACCTATCACCTCTGCTTCTGTAGAGGAAGGCGTTAGTGCTGACGTCGGTCATGATGCTCGAATATCAGATACTCACCAGATTTCAAATGCATCAATGGATGTTCCAGAGCGTGCCGATGTTTTTGTAGTTGCTTCAGCAGGAAATGTGAACTCATCGTCTACCTCTGGGAATGTGGAAGAAGCTACAGCTGACCATAATGAGGATCTTAAAACAAGAGAAGTGCCTGGTGGATTAATGGCAGTAGATGCCACAATGGAGGATGTTGAAGTTGTAACTAATGCTCCTGTAGATGCTACAATGGTGGATGTATAGAGTGTTAAAATTGTAACTAATGCTCCCATGGAGGAATTATCGGGCAAAGAAGTTTCAGGGACTTAAAGAAATCCTACAATTTGTATTGTACATAATTCTTCAGTAGATGGTTGACCTAATGTTTGTTTTCTAACTCCTTATGAATATTTTGTGTAGATTAAAAATATAGATGAATATCAAAGTGCCCTAAGTGATAATCTCTATAGTGCGCTTTTTTTTTTGTTTTGTTTTGATCAGAATACCGGTTTTGATGGCCATGTATAATTTTGTTTGTGCAGTACAAAGAGCAAGGTAAAGCCCCTGTTATATATAAATCACCCTGCTTTGACTCCTAACTTGATTCCCCACGAATTGATGAATTGATTCCCGTCATATTATTATAATAATAATAATAATAATTATTATTTATTTATTTTTGAAATAAAAGGTTAAAATTTTATAATTCAGAATTGTCACAGGAGTTTAATGCCTTGTAATCGCTTTCCATTTACAAAAATTTGACCAACTGGAAATAGCATCAAAAGAGTTCAAATTCGAAGGAATATAGCTGTCTTCACTGTATCTATTACTTTGTTGCCTTCCCCCAAAAGTTTTTCTCTCTCCTTCCACGAAGCACAAAAAATAGTGAAAGGGCGCGAATGAACAATGTACAAAACTATGTTAACAATGTAGAAAACTATGTTAAGGCCGTTCTATGGACATGACAAACTAGCTAATGTACCATTTTAAGCCATTATGTACGTGGTAAGTAAATCTTTATCATTCGATAGAGATTTGGTGGTACGGTTTAGTCTTAGTCGTAAGGGGTCAAGATTCTGTTGATGAGTTCTAATTTTGACCGTCGATTAATTTTCCACCCAAGGGTTTTTTGGTGTCCCTATAGAACTTCTAATTTCGATCATGACCTTTTATTATTCTAAATCTAATAGTTTTTTTTTGATTATATGTAATTTGCTTCTAAGGTAGTGGTTAATTTTTATTATATGTAATTTCTATTGGAACACACGTCTAACCTATTCAGCCACACACCTATATAGAAAAGTGCAATCTTAACATTCATATATGAAATATATACACTACAAAGAATATTAGAAAAGATAAATTTATAAGTTTACTTTATTTTTTCTTGAATGATTGTTTATTATTTTAATAAAACAAACTAGTTTATTTGATACACCCATCAATTTTACTGTATCAATTCATCGAATTTTGCTAGTTGTTTTTAAAAAATAAATAGTTTTGTTTTTTAGAGTTTGAAATGTATTAAGAACTAGGGTAATCGCGATAATGTATTCAATTAGATCGATATTCTCCATTACATTCAACCAAAATTACATTTAATCTACTGGTTTCCTTGATCATGGAAGGCCCAGTTACAATTGGATTCTATTCAATGTTTAACATAGCAAAGATAGAAGGTTGAATAGGTCCGGGAGGTTGAGTAGAATAATCAAAACCTTGAAAAGAGGAGGGGGGTAGGCTAAAGGCTCATGGAGTAGCAATCGGGGCATAAAGAGCAACATTCTAAATTTATGTAAATTTTAAAGTTTGCCTAATCTAAAGTTTTTTTTGCGTATTCTAAAGTGTGTTTAAATAATCTAAATTTATGTGAATTCTAAAGTTTGCATATAAAACCAAAATAAAAATCCAAAAATTGTAGAATAAAAAAACTTACCGCATTCGAAATCCTTGAAATAGAACGTATTTGTTGTCTCCAACCAATGTTTTAATATTACTTGAAAAATTCGAGACCTATGGTTCTTCTGCCTTAAAAAATAGAAACACCACCAAGGATATCTTCAGACTCTTTCTTTAACTGAAGGAGGGAGCCACTCATACACCATACCTAACTCATTCTACCTACCTCGTAGCTTGGTATACTGATTTCTCTCTTGATGACCAAATATATACTCCTCATTGAAAATCTACGTCTTTATTCTGATTCCCGCCCACTCCACTTTTTGGGGAGCCTGATGTTTTCCCTTTTTTGTTTTTTTTACAAATCCATTGTAGCATAAGAATTTTCAGAGAATAATTTTTAGAGAAAAAATTGTAAAGGAGAGTATGAAAATTTGTGAAGGGGAATGATGTATTTATAGACGGAATATTGTTGGTCGGAGGAGACCTAGATATTATCGCGCGTTAATCTTGGTTGCTCGATAGAATCTAAGTCGCTTACTATATTTTCCACAATGGCACGAATAGTTTGCCATGTATTGAAGACCATGGGACTAACTAACCTCGAAAACCTACTTACAAGGTTATGGTTATCCAAGGCTTACAAACTATATGATCATAAGTTTTCCATACAATATGGGACTAATCTCAACACGTCCCCTCACGTGTAGCCTCGTTGGGTCTATCATGTGGACATTAAATCGGGCTGCATGAAATAGGTGTGTTTATATAAGACTCATCACAAATATCCTGCTGCGATACCATATTGAGGTCCATGGGATTAACTAACCTTGAAAACCGGCTTGCACAATTATGGTTGTCAAAGGCTTATATTATAAACTACAAGATCTTAAGTTTCCCATACAATGTGGGACTAATCTCAAGACCATGCCACATGGCATGACAAACTAGCAAATTTGATCCCATACATAAGACTTGGCCTAAAGACCCATTGACAACCCCTTTTCTTTTAATATGATATAACAAGAGATTTTAACCATCCTAATCCAAAATTTTAATGCTCCATAATTTATAAAAGTACACAATTCTCATCTGGTTCTTTAGCCTTGATCTCGAATATTTTTAGCCTCTGCTATGTTCTTCTTCTCCAATCTACAAACCTAAACTAAAAATGGTTTTTCACTTTCGGATCTCTATATACGTTGTGGGCCTTGTGGCTTAAACTAGGTTTTCTAAATTCGATGGGATGAAACTATACTAATGTAGCTTATATTTCCATGATTCGTTGATAATTTTTTCTTTTTCTTACACTCATTAAAATAATTCAATCTTTTTTTTATCAGATCATCATCATAAGAATTATAAAAATTCGATTACAAAGGTTTTCATATGATGCTTTAGTTACGATGCCAAACATAATGATCTCGCTGAGATTTAAACTTTTCCAATAAACCCAAATTTTCTTTCACAGGTTTAGGAATAAAATAAAACCCAAAATTTAAGATTTCATTCATATAAGTTAAATCATCACAACTTTGTGATTTTTATATAGCAATCACAAGAATTTGACCCGAAAATCAGCTATCATCAAATGCCACAAATCTTAAGAAAATATGCCATTATATGAGACATAAACTTTATAGATTAATAATATATGAAAGTTTATCTCATAGAACCGAAAGCAACACAATAATATTTCCAACAAAAGATAAGTATTTGCAGTCACACACTATAAATTATTAATGACATAAAAAAATCATAAACAAATACTTATCATTAAATTTATTAATAGATAAAATAGGTTTTACACAATGTTAAATATTAATTAACTTATTCCAAGTTACACATGTTAGATCAAATGCTCGGTTGAACTTGGAATGTCAAGTATGCTGTCAATTTTAGGTTCCAAAATTATTTCTTAATTTAGCCTACTAAAGTTCGGTTTGGAATATATTAGGTAGTAGAGTCTTAGGATTTTCCGAGTTACTCAAGACGGATGAAGAATTGAAGATTATACGAAGACATTGATTTGAAGAACTTCGTCGAGGTAAGTAACGAAGCTTGGTATTTCCTTTGGAACTTGTTTCCATCTATCTTTCTATCTATCATAGCAAAAGTCCCATATTTTAGTAAATGATCATATTCAAAGAAAATTATATCACAAATTAGCGTATTACTAAGTCTAGTGATGTTTCGGCTTCTAAGCATTTGCTTGTCTTGAACTTGAAACTAAGCTTGAGATAAAAACCCAAATGTATATGAAAATAACAAGGCTTGCAAATTCATTTTTGAGTTTGTAAGGTTTTGTTTTGATAGTTTACTACTAAAGATTTTCAATC
Organism: Papaver californicum; assembly: GCA_023531435.1. NCBI lineage: Eukaryota > Viridiplantae > Streptophyta > Magnoliopsida > Ranunculales > Papaveraceae > Papaver > Papaver californicum. The sequence continues at coordinate 3,122,082 of JAJJMC010033111.1, read as the reverse complement.
ACTTGATTTCACAAACCTAAGAATTGAGTTTGTGAGATTATAAGCTTGTAGAACTCAAATACAAGGAAAATAAAGTCTTTGAGTTCACTAACCTATTACAGTGAGTTTGCGAACCTATTGTCGAGAATTTCTCTAAGAACTTTTGTTGAGTTCGCAAACTATTACGATGAGTTTGAACCTATAGAAGAAAAACTTCTCACGAGCTTTAATATCATTTGAGTTTGCGAACCTAAAAGGGTGATTTCACGAACCTAATACTAGGTAAATGATGGAGGAAGATTTATGGAAAATAAATCTATTATTTTATTAGTATTATTTATATTTTATTAATGTTATTTTTAGTAGAAAAATAATTAAATTTTGGATCATTATTTAGGGTAATTTTAGAAGAGTCTAAAAGTTTATTTTAAGAGTTCTAGTAAGATAGGAAAGTTGCCTAAAGGTAGTAGATACCTTGGGAAACAAGTTTATAGATTTTTGATAAGTTTAGGGTTTGTTTAGTAGGAGCTATCTATATAAGGAGCTCCAAAAACGAAAATTAGAAGAGTTTTTGATTAATTAATTTTTTTTTCATTAAACTTGTTGAGTTTATTGATTTTGATTTCTATTCATAGTTGGGTTTACCCCGAAGTCTGAATACTAATCTCATATCTATAGTCGTTATTTGTAGTGAATTAACGAAGTCTAGATAACCTCGTAGATTTAGGATATGTCTTTGAAGATCAACTAATTTCTATCTATTTTATCGTTTACTTTTCGATTCTACTCCGCTGCAAGAATTTATTATCATCTTTACAAGCTTCCGATCTGCATCAGTTGAATTTGATTAATAAAAATTATTTTCGTAAACTTGTTCAAGTTTAATTGATTATTATTTAAAGTCGGGAAACCGAAGTCTAAATAATTATCGTTGTTCATAGTCGATATTCCTAGGAATATTTGAAGTCTGAACAAAACCTCTCTTTTCTTTCTTTTATTTATTATCCGCTGCATCAGTAAATATCTTGTGGATTCTTAAGCATCTGAGTTCGTGAACTCACCATATTACAAATGTTAGCATTTGAGCATCTAAGTTCGCAACCTAACAAGTACTAATGTTCTCCATATCCTTTTTGTATTTGAGTTTGCGAACCTACCTATTTGAGTTCGCTAACCTACAAAAGAAAAGTTCTATTTTTCTCCCTTTTGGTTCACGGACTTAACTCTTGTTGCTCATGAACCTAAAATCTTAATGAGCCCGTCCATAACTCTAATTACTTTGGGCTAATTCATTACTCTTTGAATTTCAAGGAGAACTTTCCACACACTTACAAATTCCATTTCTTAACCAATTTATTTTGTTGGAAAGTCTAGTTATTTTCTTGAAAGTTTGAAGTTATCTTTGGTAATAATTAATTCATGAGGTTGTAAGTTTTTATTTTGGTAGTTTACTGCTAATGATTCTCAATTACTTGAGTTTACAAACCTAAGAATTGAGTTTGTGAAATTATAAGCTTGTAGAACTCAAAATACAAGGAAAATAAAGTCTTTGAGTTCGCGAACCTATTACCGTTAGTATGGGAACCTATGTAGAGAATTTCTCTAATAACTTTTATCTTTTGAGTTTGTGAACCTATTACGGTGAGTTTGCGAACCTATAGAAGAAAAGCTTCTTCCGAGCTTTAATGTCATTTGAGTTTGTGAACCTAAACGGGTGAGTTCGCGAACCTAATACAAAAGAATATTTCTCTTTTATATTTTTGAACATTTGAGTTCACGAACTCACCATATTATAAATATGAGCATTTGAGTTTGCGAGCTCACCATATTATAAATGTGAGCATTTGAGTTCACGACCTAACAAGCATAAATGTTCTTTATAGCCTTTTTGCATTTGATTTCGCGAACCTACCTACCTATTTAAGTTCGCAGACCTACAAAGGAGAAGTTTTATTTTTCTTTCTTTTGGTTCACGGACTTAACACTTGTTGGTCATGAACCTAAGAACTTAATGATCCGGTCCATAATTCTAATTACTTTTGGCTAATTCATTTTTATTTGAATTTCAAGATGAAGTTTCCACACACTTACGAATTGATATATCTTTTATAATTTATTTGTTTAGAGATATAGTTATTTTCTTGAAAGTTTGAAGTTATCTTTGGTATTAATTCTCTTCATAGAATTCACTTGAGCTAACAATTGTCTACAACTTTAAACCATGGAAAGAACCTCACTGCAAGTCAAGTTTTTTTTCCAAATAAACAAATTTCTATGTCTTAGAAAATAACTTTGATTTAACAACTGAGAATTAATTTAGATTGCTAAAAATTCATTGCTTACAACTAAATCAACCCAGACTTGATTGAGTACTATATATTCGAGACATCAACAACACAAAAAACTTAATCCTTACACTCATGTGTATCTTGATGCAAATTTTTTCCTCCAAAGACCTAAGGATCTTCATGATATAAGGTTCGACTTTGAAAGACTTCACTTAGAAATTGTGAAACCCAGGTTCTCCTATTTTGAAGAAATATAATTTCGTAACTTGTAAATGTATTTCCGCTCTGTATAATTTTTGTCTATTCAAGAATTGCATATCAAATCCAGATTTGATAGTAAACTAAAAACATGATTGAGTATAACTCTTATCTATTGAAATTTTGGTTGTGATTTTTTCACAAGAATACATCTTAGATTAAGATCTAGACTGTGATTCTTGTGTGGATAGATGATTTGGTATCTCTATAACTTTTGAAGAGATCAAACCCTAATCTTGGATTTCGATTTGTCTAAATTCAGGGAATTGTTTTCTACATCCTTGATATAGAATAAGAAAAGAAATCACCATGGATCTTGTTGGAGGAAAGGTAGCATTAGCCGCACAATGGACTGTGGAGAAACTCATAGGAATATAAATAACATTATCTAGGGGAATCAAGTACGTAGGTTCTTGCGAGAATCAAGAGACGTAGGGGCATAACTGCAACAAAGTAGCTCAGACGGTTTATTCTGTCTCAACTACATTCAATACCGAAATCTTATAGTAGGCTAGTGATTTTAGGGGAGTAATACAATGTGTATTCAAACTGGACAAGGTCCCGGGGTTATTCTGCTCGTAATTTTTCCTCGTTAATTTTTTTCTGGTGTCTTTCTTTACCTTTAATTTTCGCATTATATTGATTTTATATTTATATTTATAATTAAAAGTACAAGTAAGTTGTACCTTAATCAGTCCTTTTGAGTTATTAAGAATCTCTAATTGAGATTATCTAACGATATTTCTTGTATGCTTTAATCTTTGATTGAAGTTCAAGTAAGGAATAAACCTATAGGTTCAGTAACAAAAAATTGATGGTGTACTTGGTACCCTTCCCTTTTCATTCGATATTAGAGCAGGAAAATATCGAATAGACCTAACAATATGTGTCTGTAAATAATCTAACATATGGACATGAACTCAATTTCTATCAACGTACCAACATGATTTGATGATATTAATTACTTATGGTCAAAAGTGTTATACATTTTTTTTTCTTTTTCTTATCTGGATATTTCAAAACTTGGATCTTGGTTTTCAAGGGACATACACCCTAAAGTCTTAATACAAGGTTTTCAAACCAATTACAAGTTCAAGGGACTTGAAGACTATGACAACAATGAAATTAATGAAGCTAAGCATAATTCATATAGACTTAACACAATTATCCATTATATAAGACAAGATCTCCAACATCATGTTTATACACATGAGACTTCTAAGGAAGCTTGGGACATCTTGGAGACCGTATTCGAAGAGAATTTCTCCAGAAAAGGATGCTAGGCTTCAAACCCTAACTTCTGATTGAGAAAACCTTCGTATATTTGATGATAATACCTTTGAGGATTTTTACCATAAGATTTATGAAATACTGAATGGATCACATTCGTTAGAAAAAAATTTCCAGAAAAAGATATTGTATATAAAATTAACAGGTCTCTACCATCAAGATATAATTCGAGAAAATATGTCATCACAGGATCCAACGATCTTTCAAAAATAACAAGAAGTGCATTTGTTGGAAAATTGAAGATGTTTGATCATGAACATCATGCTAAAAAGGATAAAGGTATTTATTTTTTAGAGTCTCTAAAAGCTCCAGTAACCTTGAAAAAAGAGAAAGTGATATCAAAATGAGTCTAGTAAACACGATAAAGAAGAATCAGACGAAGATCTTGGTACAACAAAGTGAAAGTTTCCTTAATTACAAGACAATTCAGAGATTTCTTAAGGAATGGAAACAGACGATTATCAAAATTACCTCATACTTTATCAAATCGACCTCATGATCGTATTCCTCATAAGAATAAAAATATTCAAGAAAAGGATGATGAAGATATGCCTCAATGTTAAGTTGAAAGGATTTGGCCGTATGGCTAATGAGTGTCCTAATATAAGAAGATACAATGAAGGAAAATGTATCTCTATGGATGACCTAGCAAAAGCGTCTCATTTTTGTAAGAATTTGTACGAGGATATTTTTGTATCTCTCCCAAAGTAAAAGGTAAGTCAACCAAATAATATATGCATTTTATGCACTATAGAAGGAAATACCTTTCATCAATGTTTCAGGTACAAGAAAAAGGTTAGATATGTCAACAAAATTCAGAAAAGAATCACCAGTCTTATGAGCTTTTTGCAAAGATTTCATAAAACCTTTCCTCAAAAAGTAAGGATGTTAACCCTTCTCTTTTTTATTCTTCAAGGATTAAAATTAATTAATAATCTTAAGCAATTAAATAATGTTCAAGGAACCAAAAGGAAACACAAAAAAAGATCTAAACACAAAAACTTCAGAATTCTAAAAGTTTTTCTACAGTTTTCACTGATGATTGAGCAAGGTCAAGCTCACCTCAACATAACTTAACTGTATTGAGAGGTGCATTCTCATATTCACTGCCCTTTTAAAGAAGATGAGCTAAGCACACGAAACTGGGGAACTTTCTGTTATATTTTTATCGGAATAACTTTTTTTTATAACCTTTATTTGTCTTAAGATCATTCTTTTCTTTTGCGTTTGTGTTTCTCTTGATGTTTTTTTGGTGGGAGATCTAATATGTCCGTGAGAATATTTTGCTTTAATTCTTATCTTAAAACATAATAAACTTCATCTCCTTTTTATTGAACTTTATTGTTCAAGGATATGAATCCCATTTTCAAACGTTATGTGACTTTTGTTAATGGTTTATGACTATAATTCTCAAAGTGGTTGTTATAATTGTCTTTTTAAAGGTTAACAATCAATATTGAAAAATATGACTCAAGGTGCTACCACATCGTTAATAATGAGCCTAAAATGTAATGACTTGATATAAGTATCCAAAATTCTTATGCTATATGTACAGTTCTCAAGAACCAAGAATATGATCCATACGAATAACCACACAAAAAGCTAAGAAGGTCATGCGCTTAGATTAATTTTTCTTATCATGCAGTTGATATTTAAATTTAAGTTACTAAATAATTTATTGATATTCAAAAGGACTTTTTCTTTATACATATTTTTGGAAAACGTCAATAATCAAGACATAACATGTGCTTTCTTCATTATTTCTTTCATTTCTTCTTCTTCTCACGATACTGAGTAATGTATATGCACTAATGGGAACGTATAACAGAGAAGAAGGAGTGACGCCTTTTGAATTTGTAATTATCGTTTGTAACTTTGTATCTAGTGTGTATCTAATCTATTTTTATCTTAATGAGTAATTGATTTTTTCACTAGGGGTGAGGATGAGATAAAGTTTATTGTGTAAGATGTTTTATATTTCTATTTAGTAATTTGTCCTGATCCTTTTAGTGTTTTAGTTGTTCTATTAATTTCTTCCTCACAGTCCTCTAACTTGGTGTTATATCGATCAAATATTTATCAAGTCAAAAAAATTATTTATTTAATTTAAATAGATTTAATCACAAACATCTTCCGAAGCGTAAAATCGTTTTTGGTCCTAAATCGCCTCGAATTATATTTAAAATGAGAGTTTTACTACTTTTATATAGTAACTTGATGGATTCTAAAAAAACCTAGTATCCTTCTACTTGTTAGTTTAATAATTTATTTTATTTAACATATATTTAATTAGAAATTAAAAGTAGCAATTGAATTAATCTTTACGGACAACCCGTATTTCAAATACTATTTCATCGATAGTCGGGCACTTGCGTTACACGATGTAATTCCCATCATTTTTCACTAACTAAGTTGTTTAGAAATCTAATTTCTAGTTCTAGGAATTAGTTCTCTATTTAGGACTTCTATTTCTAGGCAAATTCTAGTTTATACCTAGACCTATAATAGGGGTCATAACCCTTTGGTTTTGTATCGTGTGAATTCAAAGAAGCGTGGGAAGCAAAAAGTTGTTTATTCTCAAAGTTTTCAATAAGAAGTTTATTTTGTTGCATTAGAATAGGCATATCCACGAAGAATGATAATTTTTGTGTTCTTGTTTAGTTTTCATCATAGTTTTTACCATTTCTATGAGAAGTCTTGGGGTGTTTAAGAATTAGCTAATCTTAAGCACAACATAAGATCTGTTGTGTTGTATTGTTCTTTTTTAGTAAAAATCTTTGCACAACACAACATATACACGGACATAACACACGAATAACCGTGTTTTATCGTGATCCCCGCTATCCGATTTACTTATTTTATATTTTTCAAATAAAATATTATTTTAAATACTTGTATAACGAGTAATTCAATCAATTTTCAAAAAAATGCTATTGAGTTTACAAAAATTAATCAAAATTTTGTATATAATATTACAAACCTTTAATTTAATAGTAAGCATATGTCTAATTTTACATGATTATATTTACAACAATATTTATTTTACTATCAAATCAAATGCAAGACACTACACGATTATAAACATTAGTCTCATATTTTTAAACATTAATTTATTACTTAGTAAGTTTAGATATTATATGTACGTGTCGTGCTTTATACATATTGTGCCATGCTTTCCACATTTTATGTTGTATTTTTCAAACATGTTGTGATGCGTTGTGCTTGTGTTGTGCCACGTGCTGTTATGTGCTTCTTACTTGATTATGTCATTTACTGTGTTGTGCAAGTGTCTTATTACTCTGGAAATACAAAACACACAAAACTATCAATTGTGATATGTTGTGTTTTGCATATTGTAAATTATGCTATGTTGTGCTTAAATTTTAACTGGTTGTGTTGTTCCATGTACGTGCTAACACGACACATCTTACACCTCTAAGAATACCACATTATTCTCCATGATATCTGAACGATTATAAGAAAACAAACTAAAAATAAAAGACTTTGTTGTCGGTGAATATGCATTATAAGTTTTCTGAGTGTTGAGAGTTGTATCAGATCATTCTTTTTTCCTTTTTCTTTTCTTCTTTTTCTTCTTCCTCCTTCATATTCATTTTGTATACCACCTCCACTACCTCCATCACCACATGTGTATTTCGAGAATTATGTGAACCAAAAGTAAAATTGATGCTATTAGGGGTTATTGTTAAACTGAATTCACTCTCAATGAAAATTTAGTGACGACATGTAAAGCCAAATCTAACTAATGTTATAACTGAATTCATGACCATTAAGGCTCATATTAGATTCAAAACCGTCATATCAACTGGAAAATCATATCTTATCACCACCATCTTAATCAAGAAAAAAAACACACACAATCAAATCCACCAGTAACTGTGGTGGTTGAATCTCATCATTTCACACCTTAATAAATACCCGACTCCCATCTATGATTTTTAAAAGATTAAAAGAAATAAACTACAAGTAGAAAACTTAGTTGTTGGTGTATATATATATTTATCAATAATATTAATATGAGTTGTATTAAATCATTCTTTTTCTCCTTTTTTGTTAAATGTTGTTCTTCTTTTACTCGTCTTTTTCTTATGCTGTGTTTTCTAACCTATAATACTACCTTCATTACAACATCTATATTTTGAGAATTGTGTTAAAGAAAAGTAAATTTGAAGAACATAATATTACAATTAGGGGTTATTAAATCAATAAAAATCATTTTCGTTAACAATTTTAGTGATTGCATGTTGAGCCAAATCTAAATATTTTAACCCAATTCGAGATCATAAAGTCTCATATCAGATTCAAAACCGTCATTTCAACAAAAATCTTATCACCAATTTTAAGCTCATAATATCTCCAGGAACAAGCTTCTTTGCAAGAAAAATCCCATAACAAACAAGAATACGACGAAAGGTGTAAAACATGGAGGTCCAACACAACATCACAAACGACAAAGTGTGCCTAGCATGCTATCTGTCGTGTTATGCTTTTTACTCAAAAGCTTAACATAACACACATGCATAACAAACGAATAATTTACTGTGTCGTGTTACGATGTGCCAACACACTCATTTTACGATTTCCAAATAAATAATTTTTCAGATATTTGGATAAAGAGTAATTTAGTGAATGTTCGGGATAACTATAATATGTTAAGCAAAAATAACTTAAAATTTACATCTAATATTATATATTGCATGATATGTACACAATTTATTCTTATAAATAAGGATTTGTTGGTGGTATGTATATATCCATGAATACTACGAGTGTGAATTGTATCAAATCTTTCTTTTCTCCTTTCTTAGTTGTTTTTCATCGTCTATTGTCTTCTTATTATGCCATGTTTTCGAACCGGAAATATATACCACCTCGATCACTACATCTACACTTTTAGGATCGTGTGATAGACAAGTAAAATTAATGTATCATACATATTACAATTAGAGGTTATTTTGTATATCAATAAAAAAACATTCTCAATCATAATTTTAGTGAACGCATGTATAATCAAGTCTAAATGATTTATCCCAATTCGTGAACATAAAGCCTAATATCAAATTCAAAACCATCAGATCAGTTGGAAAACTTTATCTTATCATCAGCTTAAACAATCAGGAAAAAAAAAATCACACGATCAGATCCACCAGTAGTTTTGGTGGTTATAGCTCTTCATTTTACACCTCTAAGAATACCCCACATTCCTCTATAAATCCTAATTTTTTTTATGAAAACAAACTACAAGTGAAAAACTTAGTTGTTGTTGCATGTATATATAATTATCAGTACTATGAATGTGAGTCGTTGTATCAAATCATTATTTTCTCATTTTTGTTGTTGTTGTTTTTCCCCTCTTGTCTTCTTCTTCTTATACTATGTTTTCGAAACTACAATACCACCTCCATCACCACATCTATACTATGTTTTAAACCACATCTATAAATGGTTTAAAACCGTCAGATCAACTGGAAAATCTTATCTTATCACCACCTCAATAAAAAAAAAAAGATCGCGCGATCAGATCCACCATTAGTTTTGGTGGTTATATCCTTTCATTTTACACCTCTAACAATACTCCACTCTCCTCCATGAATCCTAAATTTAAGAAACCAAATTACAAGTAAAAATTTTAGTTGGTGGTGCATGTATATATAACTAACAGTACAATGAGTATGAGTTGTTGTATCAGATCATTCTTTTCTCAGTTTTTGTTGTTGTTGTTCCTCTCTCGTCTTCTTTTTAGGCTATGTTTTCTAACATAAGTATCATCCATCACCACATCTACCTTGAGAGTTGTACCAAAGAAAAGTAAAATTGACTTATCATACATACGTATTACAACAATTAGGGGTTATTCTATATATCAATAAAAACCATTCTCAATCACAATTTTAGTGATTGCATGTACGCCAAATATAAATGTTTTATCCCAATTCGTGACCATAGAGCCTCATATCATATTCAAAACCATCAAATCAACTGGAAAATCTTATCTTATCATCACCTTAATCAAGGAAAGAATATCAAATGATCGGATCCACCGGTAGTTTTAGTGGTTATTGTTATGTTTCTGTGGAGCCTGGTAGTGCATGACCGGGTTTCGTATTTGACCTGATCCGACTGGTGGCCCGTTGGGAAATTAGATGAAACTTTTTGATCCAAATTTTCAGTAGTCTCTATATATAGAGAGTTACCCTATCTAGGGTTTGTATCCTTTTCATTATAATCGTTGTATACCTCTGAAACTCGTTTTTGAGATCATAGTGAAAACCACAGCCGCTCCTTGGACGTAGCCCAATTTGGGTGAACCAAGTAAATCTTGTGTTCTTGTTTTTCCATTTCTGTGTTGTTTTCTTATAGCATCGATCATAACAAGTGGTATCAGAGCCCAGGTGGGGCTATTATTGGAAATCAAGTGGAGAAGTGGTTAGGGATGTCACACGGTTTAGAGCGCAGGTGGAGCCAGACTTAAGGTGGAGCAGGCAAGGCCCAAAGTGAGCAAAGGCTCAAGGTGGAGTTAGATCGTGCACCCTGCTAACTCAAGTGGAGCAGGGCTCAAGGTGGGAAAGGCAATGTTCAAGGTGGAGTTAGTGCTAGCCTTCTCATTAACTCAGGTGGAGTAGGGTTCCAGGACGATTAGTGACACTAATGTTGTTCGATGAGTAGCATCATATGAATGGTAATTGTACGGTGGAGTATGATTGAGTTGGTGAGGTGGTTTAATCTCACCAAGGTGGAGATTGTTAGTATGTGTGTCTCGATGAAACACAACTAGGATAGCTAGGAATAGTCCCACATGGAATAAGCGGAGTTCCATAAGGAGATTAATAAGCTAGACTCTCTCCTTGCATAGTACCGAGGCCTTTTAGGATAAAAACTCCACACCTGAGCCCAAAGGTGGTCAAGTGGGGACAATATCGGTACTATGTGGTCGGGCCCGGAATGGGTCCGACAGCCCTTAGATCCTAACAGTTATAGCTTACACCTCTAAGAATACCCCACTAAACTACAATTAAAAATTTAGTTGTTGGTGCATGTATATATAACTATCGGTACTATAAGTGTGAGTTGCATCAAATCATTCTTTTCTTATTTTTGTTGTTATTCTTCCTCTGTCTTCTTCTTATGCTATGTTTTCTAACCTACACAGTACCACCTCCATCACCCATTCCATACATCGGAAATTATGTCAAAGAAAAGTAAAATTAATGTATCATACATATTACAACAATTAGGGGTTATTATTTAAATCAATAAAAATCATTCCTATTCACAATTTTAGTGAAGACATATCAAGCGAATCTAAATATTTTAACCCAATTCGTGACTATAAAGACACATCATATTCAAAACTGTCGTATCAGCTGGAAAATCATATCTTATCACCACCACCTTAATAAAAAAAAGAGATCCCACAATCAAATCCACCCATAGTTGCGGTGGTAAAAGCTCTTTATTTTACACCGTTATGAATACCCCACTTTCCATTATGATTTTTTAAACATTATAAGAAAACAAACTAAAAGCACAAAACTTAATTATTGGTGTAAATATATCTATCAATAATATAAGTGTGAGTTATATCAAATCATTTTTTTTCTCCTTTTTATTGATGTTATTTCTTTCTATCGTCTTCTTCTTATGTCATGTTTTCTAACCTACAGTACTACCTCAATCACCGCATCATATTTTAAAAATTGTGTCAAAGAAAAGTAAATTAAAATGCCATACATATTAGAATCAAGGGTTATTCTGTATATCAACAAAAATCATTTTTATTTTACAATTTTATTGATTGCACGTGGAGACAAATTAAAATATTCTAATCCAATCCAAAACCACGGAGTCTCATATCAGATTCAAAGCCGTTATATCCGCTGGCATCTTGTCAAATCACCACCTTGATCAGGATAAAAATATCACACGATCAGAACCACCGCTAATTGATGTGGTTAAACCTCTTCGTTTTTCTTTTAATATTTTTTTGATTCTCTAACGCCGGGTTTAGATAATAAATTATGTTGATTGTTAGGGAGATTATAGTCTTTCGGTTGATATAATCGATTTTCCATAGTTCTAACAGGTTAATATAGGTCTGACCATTGACTGGAACCCAAATCCAAAACCGGTCATATTGGGATCCTTTAAACCGGTTAATTCGGTGGATCCTAAACACTAAATAACCCCACATAATTTAAATTTCATTAGTAGATGAGTCATAATTGATGTAGAGAAAATAAGTGTAATGGACGAGAATGGTTAAAGTTGGCTCTAGTGGATATAAAGATTAAAGTTGGGTTAAATGGTCTAAAAAAGTCTAGATAATTATATCCCCAATTATTTTTATATTTTCTTTAATCCTTTATTCTCTTTGATTTAAAAAATAAATCTATTTTTTTTTTAATTTTCATTTATAAAATTTATATTTTTGTAAATGATTTTAGAGAATGAACAAAACAAGATTTATTGTTGATAGTAAATTTAAAAGTTTTTTTGTTTTTTAAATAACTGTGATAAAACTGATTACATCTTAGCTTAAACTAAGATGTGCATGATGGATAGATTACGTATGTGCAGCCGTGTAGGTACATAAAAATTATAATGGCAGTCCATAGACATAATAAAGCCATCGCCTGTTAAAGAAGGAGAGATTCAAAATGATTAGCATCTGAGCAGTCAAGTTACTCTATATGCCTTGCTGTACATGATAAGCTATAATTACAATACAAGAATATACGTCTAGCTATCCCGTTCCTACTTCATCTTCATTTCTCACCAAGAAACCAAGTTTGAAGATGAGTTGTTATTACTAGTAGAATTGATATATAACAGGTGTTTGTATTACAGAATTATACACGGCTTAGTTTGCGGGTTTTTAACTGGGCCAACTCGTTGATCACTGTTCTAATAGATATGATCAAACTAACCAAACTGAATTCTCTATTTATTTCTTCCGAGATATAAACACTGTCACATGAAGGGTATATTAGTCAGTTCTAATTATATTTTTTCATATAAATTTGGATAGAATATTTAAATTGGAGTTTAAAAAAATATCTTTTAAATTTTTTGATATTATAATAATATGGCATCTCACTCCGGGTCCCGACGGAGAATTGTCAACGCCCATAAGGAGGAGGTCAGAAAAGGCGAGGAAAGGACTTCGCTGGCCGAAGGTACGAAGTGACTCGATTGGAAAGAGAGGAACTCTACTTTTAGGAGGCCACACCCAACCCAGGACTGAAGAGTCCTGGGGGATGAATGACGAAACAGACAGAGGTGCCATATCTATTGTAAAGTTATCTAATCCAGCCATATCTATTGTAAAGTTATCTAATCCAGTTACTGAATCTTATTCCTTCAAGTAGTGAGACGGCGGGAATTGCTCTGTGTGCCTCTATCGGTATTTGTTGGTGTCAAGCTATCTGCCTGAACTGTCTGTCAATTGAGGCTGACTCAGTCTGTTGTGAGATTTCAGGCTATGCGTATAGATGGAATCTGTTAAGTTTGGGCTTAGTCCCTGTTGGTCTATGTGACTTGAGGAATATAGATAGAGATAGAAAAGGGTACTTCTTCTTATTTCGCCTAAGCTTATGAGATTGGGCGCGGTGTTCATCATACCTTCATACTGACTTATTTTACTTGTCTTATAGACCCATAAAAAGTAAATTAAAATTTATTAAACCAATTTATTAATTAATGTAATACTCCACTTGTTTCTGGAAAAGAGATACTACCACTTTGTTAATTTGGTCATTTTAAAAAGTGATAATATCTCTTTTCTAGAAAGAGAAAAGTGTTTCTGGAAATCAATCGATTTTTAATCGTGGGTTCCTAAATACTATTGCTACACTATGGGGAGACCAATGGAAGAAAACGAGAAGAGCTGTGACTTCTGTATTGGTCAGTATTGAGAGACTGAAATGGCTTCTCGAGAAGAAAAATGAAGAAGCTAACAATCTTGTGATCTATTTACACAATCAGTGCAATACAAGCTTATTGAGTGGAGGTGAACGACTTAATTTAAGAGTACTAACGAGGCAATTTAGTGGGAATATAATTAGAAAAATGATTTTCAATAAAAGGAATTTCTACAAAGGAAGAAAATATGGAAGACTCGGTATTGAAGAGATAAAACATGTTAATTCATCTTTTAAAGTCCTAAAATATGTTTATGTTTTTGGTATACAAGATTATTTGCCTTATTTGAGATGGTTAGATACGAAAGGTCATGCAAAAATTGTCAAAAGAAGCCATAGGGGTTATAAATAAGTATCATGATCCAATTATTGAAGAACGATTCGACAATGGGGCAATGTGACTATAAAGAAAAAAGTGCCTGAAGATTTGCCTTATTTGAGATGGTTTGATTTTGGTTTCGACTAACCTGAATGCCTGAACGCGTAGTTTTTAATTGCGCTAAGTTTACCCCAGATACACAAATACTTAAAGTAATTTGGGAAGTAAAAACCTTTTTTTTGAAGGTTGAAATTTATTTAATTAAACCAAACTTATATACTTTTGGATATCACAGGGAGTCTTATCTCCTAGGAGTCTAAGAGGTAAGGACTGCAAAATGATGATATCCACTTTGTGATTTAAAGTCCTTTGTGGGCCTTTCCACAGTTAGTTTACATAAAAAAATGTTGGACAACGTGATTAGGAGCTTCTCTAGCCTATTGGTGAAATAAGATTGCCTGATTATGCGACACACCCGATTTCTTCTTTATTCTGGTGTCAGCTGCCTGCGGAGATACGTTGTAGAACTCTACTCCGAGAGTGGTAGAATTCGAAGGATTTTAACCCTTCTTTAACGATTTCCCACAAAAGAAGCCAAAATTTTTCTGAGCGCAACAATTCCGAGAGTTTGTCATCCCTAGTTGGTAAACGAAGTACCCGTCGGAGATAACCAACACTAATTTTCTCACAGTCATCATCCCTAGTTGATAAACTAAGTACCCGCCGGAGAAATTCGCCGAGAAAAAAAGGGTTTACATGGTACTGAAGCCGAGGATGGAATATGTACAAGTTGAAAATGTGGAAGCAAACCGACGGAGTCAAAGGATCTTAAACCAGCAAAGTAGATTGTTGTATGACCATGTTTGAAATCATCAACTAATCCTAGATTTTCATAGCAACTAGCAGATATAGTAGCAGACATGTTTACAGACTTAACCACTAAAACAGACACAAAGGAACTAAAGCAGTTAAACTTCCCTAAACCTAGACTTAAACTAAGAATATTAGTACATTTATTTATTAAACATAAGAGACAAGATTTCCTAACTTCATAACTTTTGTGCAGAATGTCATCAGTTCCCCTTTCCGCTTTATCCCACTGAAAATAAACAAATTCTATCTTACCTGTCATTATACCATTTGTTTTTACCTTTGTACCCTTGGATTCTTTCGACTTAATTTCCATTATGCCCCCGATTTCCATCCGCCAGGAGCCATGACTTGAAACAGTATGGAATCAAGTTGATGTAACCAATGCAGTCGATTTCGGCCGAAATGGCCGAAATTTCGCCGAAATTTTGGGTTTTGGGGTGGAACCGAAAAAATTCAAAGGTTACCGGCGAAACGATTTTTTAACGAAATAATCGCCGATATTTGCAAAAAACCGAAATTTCGGCCGAGATGGGCGAAATTCACCGAAATCACCGAGATAGATTTCTGACCGTTGGATGAGATTTTTTTTTTAATCCAACGCGGGAGATTCTGAAGTTCAGAAATGAAAATCTAACCTAATCCTCTTCTCCGTCTTCGATCTCCTTCCTCTGTAAAACTTTCATCTCTTCAGTCTCTCAGTCTCTCTTTAGTTTTCATGCCATCCAACGTTTTGTAGATATGTACCCCTTCTTTTGTTTCTTTTTTGTTCTTTTTGCTATGATGAATAAGAAGAAGGTGAGTTCCCTGTATCTTCTTTTTCCGTGGCCAGTGATCAAGGATGAAATTTTCCATTAATAGGTTTCTCTTCAAAAAATTTTCCATTACTAGGTTTAGATTGTTTGAATGTTCCCTGTATCTTCTTTTGCTGCTGTGAGTTCCCTGTAAAGTTTGAATGTTTTTGTTGCTGTGATTCTTTGCTTGAATTTGAAACCATGTAAATTAGTTTGTCTGGACTTTGAATGTTGAGTAAATTTTCTTCCACTATTAACACCAATCAAACATCTTTGAACCTCAAAAACCAAAACTCAAATTCTATCAGTAGCCAAATTTATAACCATATTTCTGATTTTTCAAGTTTTGATAAGAAATGGTTTTCAATTGTTGTTCCTGATGTTACCATTGAAGGGGTTAACGAGGAGCCATATGTTGTTTCTGATTTTTCAAGTTTTGATAAGAAATTGTTTTGATAAGAAATGGTCCTCCTGATGTATACTCATTCATGATTTATATTTTGTTTTGGCTAGAATCTAACTTTTAAGCTTTGAAGTAAACAACAGCCATATGCATTTTCATGATTCAAAAATGCGCTTGTGTTATATTGTAGAATGATTGGGTATAGTAAGAAAACCATACAGAGCATGACTGGTTACTCCGTGATACCATGCTTTGTGTACAAGACACATATACTCATATATGAAAACCATACAACAGTTATATCACCTGCACTAAAAGAATGCATTCAAGAAGATCTATTCTTGTTTAAGATCGCCAAGATTGATCTGAAATAAGTTTCTTCGCAACTTAGTGAAAAAAATCATTTTTCTGCTCTACCTGTTTACTCAAAAATCATCAAAACTGATAATTTCCTCACTGTGGTTAACTTCATTGTTCATTTAGATTCCAAAAATATGAGGGTAATATCATTCTTGTTCACTGTGGTTAACTTCATTGTTCTTATATATCCATAAGACAATAACTACTAAACGTTCTTGTAAAGAGAAAAATGTACTAACCTGACATTCATCAAGAAAAATGGCAGAAACCTGGAACAAGAATGATAGGCCTGTAGCAAGCAAAAAAGAAACCTGGCATTCTAGAAAATATAAAAATTGGGCGAATGTGAACTTTGAAGTTGTTGTTTATCTCTTTGTTTTTTGTTTGAACTTTGAACTATATATGGAATCTATGGATCTATATATTTTGGATGGAAAAACATTTGTTATAACGTTTGGTAATATATTTATAGTTATAAAATGTGAACTAGTATTTTTTTTTATAACATTATAGGTACAAAATAAATGGACCGATATTTTGCCGAAATTTCAACCGAAATTTTCCCGATATACCGGCGTACCAGTGTATCGCTCTCGACCGGTATGAACCGAAATCCGATATGGAACAGCCTTGGATGTAACAAAACTTATGCAACGATTTGTTCCAATGATTTTGCCGTTAATAGCTGCGCTACAGTCGTCGAAGAGTTCAAACCTGTAGTTATGCGTTGACAAGGTTGATGTCCAGTCATTGAGGATCATTGTCGCAGAACAATATCGAACCAGATTCATCCAACTCACTGAGCCGCCGA
This sequence comes from Papaver californicum, assembly GCA_023531435.1. Taxonomy (NCBI): domain Eukaryota; kingdom Viridiplantae; phylum Streptophyta; class Magnoliopsida; order Ranunculales; family Papaveraceae; genus Papaver; species Papaver californicum. Next base: position 3,104,769 of record JAJJMC010033111.1, on the reverse strand, counting down.
TTGCATTTTCATCAGGATCTTCCTTTTTGCAATTTCCTCTGGGTAATTTATTTTTGTTAGGATTGATGAATTATCTCTGATGGGGGATCTGATTTTTGATTTGTAACTGGGTAAATCCACTTTTGAAACATCCAGGATGATGAAGATGTTTCTGTGCTCTTTCTGGTTGTTTCTCTGATTGTTTTTTGCAACTCAGGGTTCAGATTTCCGGAGGATTTGATTGAATTGATTGAAACAGTCGTTGGGGGAGATGTATCAGATGGTGGAGGGGGACATACCAAAGGAGAATTTCCCATGAGAAAAGTGGTGCTGATTGGTCTCTGAGATAAGACTTGTTCCATAACTTTCAACTGTAATTCTTCCTGCCGGGTGGGGAGAGGCTTGACCTGAAGTTGGTGGTGTTGTTGTTGAAAGTGATTCATGTTATCCCAACTCTGCATCAAAGCTTCAATTAGGGAAGCAATTTCCATGGTGATTTTTATGAACTTAAAGTCTTTTTTTTTCCAGTATTTCCAAATCAAGAGTTAGTGATGAAAAGTTTACTTATGGGCTTGAGTATCCTCCTTGCTGTCAATCTCCGATCAAAAAAACAGCTCCCATGTGATTAGTTTGGGGTCTTCAGAGATCAAATCAAATGAATCGGTATCTTAAAAAACCCCAACTCGGTCGGATTCTCAAACCTCAATTCCTGATTTCGAGATTTAAAGGTCCAAAAATAAAAAACTTCTTTCATGTCACTCTAGATTTTTTTTGACAATTTGAAATCGTCTAAAATGCTTATTTTTAGTTACATTCTGTTTGTACCAAATACCTATTGTAATTTAAGATTCTCTTTAGAATTTACAACCACTAGAAACTGCTTCCAACAATGCTTTACCGTCTCACGAGCAAGAGTTTTATTATGGATGATTGGATGGTTGATTTTTGTCAACCGTCCAACGATGACTGACGTATACATATTAGGTGTTAATTTTTAGGCCAATGAGTTATGGAAAGGACATGGGAAATGATCACGAAAATGATTTCATTCGCCTCAAAGCAAAGAAAGGTCAGGTCTTTCCGATAGATTAGAGATAGTAGTGTCCATACGTGGTGTTTCCAAAGAATCCGAACAGACCACCAACACACTGATTTAAGCCATTGGGGTAATTAGTTTTGCAATGGGAGGTAAGATTTAATATTGATAAACCTTTTATATATTTTAGATAATTCATGTTTCAGTTTTACGATCTTGTGGAAACTATAATATATATATATATATATATTTTAGCAATAATTTTATTATATTCTAGCTAGCGGTAGACTTTGTCTCCTTTTTTTTCAATATGCAAATGGTGGTGTATCATTTGTTGTTTATCATGTCCTAGTTGAAGATATGGATCTTAACAATTCGTACACAGCGGTGGCCAATCCTAAAGGTTATCGAAGCCTGAAGGCGTAGATAATATGAAATTGACACTTGACCTAAGTAGCTAAATTATCACAAAGTGCTGTAAACCTTGTTATGGTGTCTAATGAGGGACCTCTTATTGTTTGAGCTGGATCCATGAAGTGCAATTAGAAAAACGTGAACATCATTTTATTTTATTTTTATAATTCTCTCGTCTAATGATTGTTATTTCTTTTCCAAAGAATAAGGTACGATGATGTGGTGTGGTCCCGTACTAAGGTGGACCTTTTTTCTCTGGTCGAAAACATTTGTAATCACATTTATAGGCCGTGGATTATAAGCCCAAAGATGTCACTATTCAACTACATTAAACCCAACAAAGCAAATTTAACATAAAAAATCCATTATAAACCAACTGTCCATATTACCCTCACTTATAATTCAGTCCAAATTCAAAAACTATTCACGCCCTTCACCTTACGGAATTTTCCCCCCTTCACCTTACGGAATTTTTTCCTCGTCTTCATCTTCATCATCATCAGTAGCTTCATCATCCTCGTCTTCATCTTCATCATCAATAGCTTCATCATCCTCGTCTTCATCTTCATCATCCTCATCTTCATCTTCACCATCAATAACTTCATCATCCTCATCTGCATCATCTATAACTAGAATCAGAATCAAACCAATTTCAAAATATTGACGAAACAGTTGTTCATTATCATCAATAATATTTTCAACCTAAAATAAAAACAAAATCATAGATCAAAATCAAAAAATGGTTTCATCATCTGTTAGGTTTAGGTTTCATCTGTTTCGAAATCAATCTTTCATACTTAGTTTCAAAGATAGAAAGTTTCAATTCCATTTGTTTTCACCCTTATTTATTTATGATTCAATTATGTTCAGTTTTGCTTTCATCGTTTTTTTTCGTTCAATAAAATTTCAGATGAAAAGAAACGATGAAACCTTTTGGGGTTTCATAGTTTTTCTTTTTTCATTCAAATAAAAAAAAAAACAGATGAAAAAACACTATGAAACCGAATAAGGTTTCATCCATTTCAATTATATTTTTCTAAAGAAAAAATGTCTCAGCATATGAAAAAACAATGAAACCGAATAAGGTTTCATACATATCAATTACATTTGTTTGTTTCATCTTACTTCAAATAAAATTACAGATGAAAACAAAATGATGAAAAAACTATGAAACCCCAAAAGGTTTCATAGTTTTCCTGACATTTCACCAACAAAAAACCCAAATTTTGACAATGATGATATATCATTATATTTTGTTGAAGATTTTCGGCGATGACGATCTGGAGGTGTTGGTGATGTTTGTAGAGGATAAAATGAGGAAGAAGAGGTGTTGTTGTTGGTGGATTTGGACATATAGTGGTGGAGGAGAAACAATAACGACGAGGAAGCGATGGGAAAGGAGGAGGTGTTGTTGGTGAAGGATACGAAGGTGTTGTTGTGGCGGAGGAGGTACTGTTGTTGCTGGTGATGGTGGCGATGGAGGTATTGTTGCTGCTGGTGATGGTGGTGGAGAGGAGAAGAAGAAGAAGAGAGGTGTTGGTGAAGGATACAAAGGTGTTGTTGTGGCGGAGAAGGTACTGTCGCTGCTGGTGATGGTGGCGGAGGAAGTATTGTTGTTGTTGGTGATGGTGGTGGGGAGATGAAGAAGAAGAAGAAGAAGAAGAAGAAGAAGAAGAAGAAGAAAATTAACATACCTAGGTTATATAGGGAAGGGCATCTCGGGTATATTGAAAATAATTAAAATCTAAATTAAATTAGTATTAAGTGAAATGAAGTTTTTGTCTCATTTTTAATGAAAATGGTTTTTCTTTATAAAAGATAATATGAGAGGGTTTTATGCATGGTAAATTTGTTCACCTTGGTTTTTTATACCAAGTTTTATCACATTTAAGTATATCAAAACGTCAAGTTGGAGAAAATCCAGATACCTCAAATCACACCTTAGACCTACCGGTAAACCAAGATATTTTAATATCGACGGCCTCCATTGTAAGCAAAATAATATGCTCCATTGTGGATCTGATCTTAAACGTTACTTCCTGGCGACATGTATGTATGCATATATGATCCGGTTATGCTACTACTCTGTACTAAATTCTTATTATCCCTAGAAATAAGGCAAGCATGGCCAGCAGAACCTCTTTCTTAACCTTCTTTCATACTACCCTTTGGCTGGATCATGCAACCAACCTCGCAATAGTTGATTTCAATACCAGCTATTTCCTACGTATTCTTGCATCAATAGTTTTACTTCTTCTTATCAAGTTTGGGGTGAATTCCCTTAAGAAACACCCATCTTTATCGGCATCCCTCCGGGACCATCACCTTGGCCAATTTTGGGTAGTATACCAGCTTTACTTCTAAACAAGCCAAGATACAAGTAAATATTTGGTCTAATGAAAGAAATGAATACAGAAATCGCAATGCAATCGTCTTGGGAACGTTCATGTAATTTCCATGACTTCTCCAGAACTTGCTCAAGAATTTTTGAAAAAACAAAATGCGGTATTTGTATCAAGGCCTAGAACAATGGCTACTGAGCATTTGAGTCGTGGGTTCTTAAATACTGTTGTTACACCATGGAGAGACCAACGGAAGAAAATGAGAAGAGTTGTGACTTCCGAAATTGTCAGTCATGCTAGACTGAAAAGATTATTTGTGCCAAAATTCTCATCAGCAAAAACAACCAAAGATCATAGTCTAAGATATACATTAACACAAGAGATTTAACGTGGTTCGGCTATGAATAGCCTACATCCACGGGTAATGAGACTTGAAGTTTTTATTGATATCTCTGGGTTACAGTTGAAAATGAGCAGAAGAAAAAAGAGGATCCGGCCAAAAGTCCAAAATTCCCTTCTTCTTCATTCTAAAATTGTTTTTATAGGGATAAAAGAGATGATAATTACTATAATGCCCTTCGCCACATGTCATCAAAGTTTGCCACGTGTCGATGGAGATTCGTCTAAGCTCGCCATGTGTCGAAGAGGATTCATAACATTTCGCCATGTGTCAACGGGACCACCACGTGTTCTTATTGTCCTTATCTTCAAAATTACCTCTATCCAAAAGTTGGTGCGGGATTGACTTGGTCCACCGGAATTGACTTGGTGCATCGGGATTGACTTGGTCTTTCGGGATTGACTTGGTCTATCAGGATTGACTTGGTCCAGCGGGATTGACTTGCTCTATCGGGACAGGATAGATCGGGCCAAGCTGGAACGGGAATTTCTGACGTCACTTCGGTCCAAGTTGGGCTTCAGACTTGAGTGGGGTGCTCCTGCTTTCTCCTGTTACGCTAGTTAGGCTGTTGGGATTGATTAATTGCTGCGGACCGAGAATTCTTGAGCGGGAAACATCATTTTGGTATCTACAACTTGCCCCCTGTTTCTATAAATCTCTGCTTCTTTCCCTAATCGTTTGACATGTGTCATCTTGACTTTCATTCCCTAACAACTTGCCCCATTTTCTTAAGTTTATTTCGAAGAATAAATCTTAAGAAAATGATTTCAGTTACTTTTCGCTTGGCATTGTCATGATAAAAGTATGAGCCTGATCCATTCAAAAATAGAATTTTGCTGCAAAACTTATACATAAGCGCACATTAACATAATAATATCATTCCACGCGTTTTAACCAGAAATGATAAATTGATTAATAAACTATATTTCATCCAATAATATAAATTATTGAATCTTGCAAAAATGTATAAGTCAATCAGGAATTCAAATTCAAAGTAGCAATCGGAACGGGTCACATGTCAGGTTATTCATTGGGCGTAATTTTACGCGCCAATGCCTATTTGCGCCAGTCATTCCAATAGTTGTGGTGGGTGGAATTTAGCCTGTTCACCTTTCAATAAGAGTCATTTTCATGACTTATACAAACAAGAATAATTAAAGCAAGAGAAAATTTTAGATCAAAGGGATATGAGGTACTTAGCTCTTTTGCGAGGGTCTTGCCGATTCATGATCTCCTAGTTGAAGATTCTCCTAGAAGGAATCATTTTTCGCGCCTGGAGTTCTGTTATTTTCACCAATAACTTTGTATGTACCAATTCGTGGTTCCCCAAGCCCAATCTTCGTGAACTATGCTTGTTCAGTACCCCTAGTCGGCTTGCGGGAATGAGTCGCGGATCTTGCTTGCGGACTTGGCTTGCGGTCCTGGCTTGCGGGAAATGAAAGTGATCTTCCTGCGGGACTGGTGCGATCCATGTTTCGGACCTTGCTGCGATCCATGTTTCGGTCCATGCTACAGACCTGAGCTCTGCTGCGGGAATGATTGTATCGGTCTTGTTTCGGGACTGGTGTGGTTCATGCTGCGGACTAGCTGCGCTCCGGACTTTGAGTGTGGTCTGAACTTGTGTAGTGGGACATCATGGGTAGTCGTTGCTGCCACGTGTTGGAGCGGATTTTTGGTACTTACAACATGCCCTTTCTTGAGAGTTGTTCGAAGAAAAACTTTTAAGAAAACGACTTCATGTCTCGTCCGAATCATAATGTGGTGGTTGATGTTGCTTGTGCATTTTCATTTTATGTTGTATTTTTGTCTCTGCAAAACAAAATTTTGTATACAAATATATATATATATATATATATATATATATACTGATTGTTAGTTTTCAACCGTAAGGTTCCTTTGTACCCTGGGTTAATATTATATAATTTTGTGCCAGAGAGCACCTCCTTCCACAGAGTCATGTCATTCGTGAACCCAACACATACGAGGCTCACTCGGTCCAGGAGTAAGCTACAAGGTGGTCCCAAATGTTTGTATATACATTACAATTTGGAATTTTACCTCCTTCCATGGAGTCATGTCATGGGAATACAACACATCCATCTTCTCTCTAGTTAGGAGGAAATCTGAATGCGGTCCCGAATTTGTCTCCAGCCAGGGAGCACTCAGGAACACACGCCTAATTTTCTCGGTCATGGAGAAAACTAGTGTGTGGTCCATAAATTTGGCTCTAGCCACTGAACACTCAGGAACACACGCCTAATTTTCTCGGGCATGGAGAAAACTAGTGTGTGGTCCATAGATTTTTTCCTTCTAAAGATAACGCCTTCTGAATGGAGAATTATCCTTGAGAATTATACATGAGAGGTATATATAGAGGAATATAAAAAGTAAATTTGAGAGTTATCCGGATACTTCTCATTTCTCACTTCTTATTTAAGATATATCTCATATTCTTCTGTATACATGAGAAGTATATATAGAAGAATATGAGAAGTATTTTTAATAAAAGATGAGGAATATCCGGATGAAATGAGAAATACCTATTTTTGAATGATAATTCCCGAAGAAGCATTTAGATTGCCGCATGAAGTATAAGAGATATCGAATGAAAATTCTTATCATAACTCATGTGTAGTATGCGAAGTATCACCCTTCGAATTAATATGAGAAGTCCAAAATAAATTGAAGTATTTACTGAATATTCTTCGTGTGAAGTATAAGCCATTTGAAGTATCATTTCTCAAAGGCTCATTTTGAGTCAAGTTTTCGATGAACGTTTCCAAAGAACGTTTCTATGATACGCTTGAAGTAGTGAAAGCACCAGTAATACATGGCTTATATGAAGTATCAATTAATTGTTGCTTTATGTTAAGAAGTACAAGACATATAACACAAAGTGACGAAAAGTATTATATCTATTTAGCGTTAGTAAAAAATGAAATACCTAATTGGCGCGCAGTATTTAGCTCATTTCACATCTAAAAATTTGGTTTCTTTATAGCATGCCCCCCAGTGCATCATTAGCGCATGACTGGCGCATCTCTGAAGTGTCCTTCATAGGTATCTTCACATTTCATAAAAATGTTTTAAGTATTTCATAATATTAAATGAGTACAAGTTAAAAATGATCTTCATGCTTTTTGTTGCATACCACAGTTAAATATAATGAAACAAATTGGAATTTGTTCAGACTAAAAATACATCACATTAAATCGATAGGTTGCTATTATGGATGATTATGGGATTAACTATCACGATATATGATATCATATGTGACTCAGATGCTATTTAAAGCAATTGATCAGTTAAAAAGAAATGATAAATAAGAAAACGGCTTGCAATATTCAAGCAAAATATGAACAGTGGTTAGTAGTTGAGAAAATTTTATCATTTAATTAATTATATAACTGTTCTATTTATAAATCAAATAAGTTCATGCTTTTTAAGCAATTAAGGTATGTCATGATTGAATCATTTAAAGATGGCGGTTAAGAATTATTTTTAAATTTAATTCGCTGCTTAAGATATGCAATTGATATAATAATCAAAAATTTAAAAAGATAGTGTATATTTATCTTTTAGAAATGCTTGTGAATCAGAGCGTTGCGGACTTGACTGGATGACCAATTGTTGAATCTCTCCTTTTAGAAATGCTTCAGTAAAATGACCAATCAAGGAAAAATGACCAATCAAGGAATGCTTGTGGAGATCATCTTGATTTGATACGCTCCTTTTAGAAATGCTTGTAACCAAATATAACTTGATTGGAAATAAAAATGACATATCACGTGCATGAACAATTGTTTCATGCTCATACAAAGATGAGCACCTAAAATCTTCGTCGCCACATCTTTTATGAAAGAACTTAACAAAGTCAACAACAAAATTCCGAGAAGTGTTTCAAAAACTCTTGGCGAGAATCTTAAAGTTTGATTCAGGAACCTTAGTGTAGCATTATATAGCACTATGGTACTTGAAGAACATCAACATCCTCAGGCGTTGACCTCAAAGGATGTGATGAAGATGAAGGCTCAGCAGCTACATCTGGTTGTGTATGTTTACCGATTTCCTCTACTTCTGAAGGTCTTTCCGTTGTTATATTCACATCAATTATTCCTTTGCTACCACCAAACGAGAGTTCATGTCCTCCTTGTACAAGTGCATCAGAGTTCCTGTGTGGTATAACAAGTCCGCTGTCTGAGGCTCTATCGGGAGTAGCAGGCAAACTGTCTAGGTGGAGTTTGATCTCACACTTTGAATCCTGTCGATCTCACACTTTGAATCTTGTGAGAATCATTTGTTTTCTGAAACTAGTCTTTTGTTGATGTTGTTGCTTTATCTTTTAATAAAAGACGTCCATTAGCTAAAGACTTTGAGCGTCCTTGTGTTGCATGATGCAGTCATCAAGTTGAGAAGCTTGGACAACTTTAGTGCGGAAACTTTATTGGCTTCATTGCATACTTTTGCTTAGCAGTTACACTTGAATAGCTATCAGCATGATCAGAGCCGACACTACTCGGTGAAGCTTTAGATTCATTTCCCGATCAAGTTAACACGTCATCATAGTCAAGAGGGTGTGGAATTAAAGAGACAGCCGAACTTGAAGTTTGCTCAGGAGGCTCTGGATGCTGTTTTCAAGATCTTCCAGCAAAACCCGATGGGTGGAGGGATAGCAGAATGTGAAGATTATAGTGGTCCAGCTGCTGCAGTTCTCCATAAAATTGTGACCATCCAGTTGGATGGACGTAATGAGAAGTTCACGTTTCTTAGTTGTTCATCAGCATCTATTGATCTCAGCAATATATCTTCATTTGCTTGCAGCTCAAAGCGATAGAAAAAACAGAGGAAGAAATTGATAAGTTCGAAAATGAACTAAAGCAGTTGAATTCCGAGCTTGATACAATCAGCAATTGTCCAGCCATAACTGATGCGTTGCTGCTAAGTTCTGGAATAAAATCTTATGAAAAAGTTGCTGCTGATTCTACATTTTTTCCTGCTGTTGGACCATATCACAGTCACTTCAAGTCAAGAAATTTCACAAATGCCTTGCGTGCATTCTGTTGTTGATTTACACATGGAGTTGTTGGTGATTTGCAACACCACTCAATCTTCTTTCCTGCATTCATATACTCATTCGAGATAAACCCAATCATTTAAGTCATTCATTTAGTCATAAAAATTGTAGCAGTTAACTTATAAAGAAAAGTTAAATCAAACTAATGAGAAAAATTCCCAATTCAAGTTGAAATTTTGATGCTTGATGTTTTCAAAATTGAATAAATGGGTTTGTAAAACATAGTTTGGTAATAGTTAATCTGGAATCAAAATTGGTTTTGAATTGAAGTTTTTAGAGAATGATTTTTAGACAAAGCTTAAAATTCATAAAGAAAAGTTCAACGAATCATTTCAAAAAATTTTGTTTGAAATAAAGGTATGGATGAAATCATTAGATCAAGAAATCGAGATGAAATCAATGTTTTTGGTTAAGCTTTAAACTGATGTTGCTGTTGAAATCTGTTGTTGTTGTCGATTCTTGTTGAAATTGAATCTGATAGCAAGCAGTTCTATCTCTTCTATGAACATTATCAGGCTTGGTTATTGTATCCTTTCTCCATTGTTGATGTTTCCGGTGTGTCAGGTTGGATAAATCCATTAGACATCCCTGTTTCTAGCGCCAAATTGTTTGTGCCAAAATTCTCATCAGGAAAAACAACCAAACATCATAGTCTAAGATAGATAAAAATGACATTAACACAAGAGATTTAACGTGGTTCGGCTATGAATATCCTACATCCACGGGTAATGAGACTTGAAGTTTTTATTGATATCTCTGGGTTACAGTTGAAAATGAGCAGAAGAAAAGAGAGAATCCGGCCAAAAGTCCAAAAGTCCCTTCTTCTTCATTCTAAAATTGTATTTATACGGATAAAAGAGATGATAATTACTATAATGTCCTTCGCCACATGTCATCAAAGTTTGCCACGTGTCGATGGAGATTCGTCTAAGCTCGCCATGTGTCGAAGAGGATTCACCACATTTCGCCATGTGTCAACGGGATCCGCCACGTGTTCTTATTGTCCTTATCTTCAAAATGACCTCTATCCAAAAGTTGGTGCGGGATTGACTTGGTCCATCGGAATTGACTTGGTGCATCGGGATTGAATTGGTGCATCGGGATTGATTTGGTCTATCAGGATTGACTTGGTCCAGCGGGATTGACTTGCTCTATCGGGACAGGATAGATCGGGCCAAGCTGGAACGGGAATTGCTAACGTCACTTCGGGAAATGATGACGTCACTTCGGGCCTAGTTGGGCTTCGGACTTGAGTGGAGTGCTCCTGCTTGCTCCTGTTAGGCTAGTTAGGCTGTTGGGCTTGGTTAATTGCTGCGGACCAAAAATTCTTAAGCGGGAAACATCATTTTGGTATCTATAACTTACTCCCTGTTTCTATAAATCTCTACTTCCCTAAATCTCTACTTCCCTAATCGTTTGACATGTGTCATCTTGACTTTCATTCCCTAACAATTGTCAAGAGAGCAATGGGGGTTCTAAATAAGTATCATGATCCAGTTATTAAAGAACGGGATCAACAATGGAGCAATGGAACTATGAAGAACAAAGTCCCTGAAGATTTGCTAGATGTGCTTATTTCGCTTGAGGACGAGCAAGGAAAACCATTGTTATCAATAGAAGAGATCAAAGCTCAAGCAGCCGTAAGATTGTTTATTTATTATATGCTAATAAGGTGGTCCTATCATTTCTCCTATTAATTATATCAGTGTGCCTATACTTAGATTATTTTTCTCCCTTGTTATGTTATCATGCTTTTACCCTATGCCCCACTATACCATGACAGGCTATGTTATGCGAGGCGCGAGACGAGACGAGACGAGGCGCCAAGCCCTTCGCCTTACGCTTTTAGCACCAGGTGCGTCTAAGGTGTCCAAGGCGATCAGATATTTTTTTTAAAGGCTTCACCGACGAGGCGTCAACATCACGCTTCGTGCGCCTCACTGACGAGCCTCCAACTTCACACTTCGTGGCGCCTAGGTGAGTGCCTCAGGCGCCTTTAACAAAATAGATGACAGGAATTAATTATTGCTACGGTGGATAATCCATATAATTCCGTTGAATGGACCATGGCAGAGATGATGAATCCACCGGATATCCTTAGAAAAGCTGCAGGAGAAATCGATATGGTGGTTGGTAAGAGCCGTTGGGTACAAGAATATGATTTTCCAAAACTCAATTATGTAATTAAAAGCTTGTGCTAGGGAAGCACTTAGACTCCATCCAATGGCCCTTTAACGTTCCGCATGTATCGACATCAGATACAGTAGTATCCGGTTATTTTATCCCCAAAGGAAGTCATGTACTATTAAGTCGAGTAGGATTAGGCCGGAACCCTAGAATTTGGCATGAACCATTAAATTTCAACCCAGAGCGTCATTTAATGTCAAACGATGGTGGAATAGTTGATATGGATCTCACCGAGCAAGAACTACGATTCATTTCGTTTACTACTGGACGACGAGGATATGTTGGTGGTGCACTTGGAACCACAATTATTGTCATGTTATTAGCTAGACTTATTCAAGAGTTCCACTGGAGTGCTCCGCCAGGCGAGTTGACGATAGATCTCACTGAATCAGCTAACGATTTATTTTTGGCTAAGCCATTATTTGTGCATGCCAAACAAAGGTTGGCTTCACATATTTATCCGGCAGAATGATCAAATAATGTTGGATATTGGCATGTATCTTAGAACTACGTTAAGAGTGGAAAATGTTTTTAAATAGCTTGTGGTACTTGCATGTGTTTGTCCTTCCCTTTATCAGGCTTATTATAGCCTTTGTTTTTCTTATTGTTGCACTTGTTTTTCTTAATATATGTAAAACTCTAACCTCTTATAGTCCATGCTATATGTACTTGGCATGAACCATTTGTATATAACCATTTTATGAATAAATTGCATCTTCTTACTTACACAGTTACACTTGTTTGGCGTTTCTAAATTGGACATCTTGTTGTACGTTACTACGTTGAGGATGGAGCTGACAAGAGTTCCTAACAATGCGTTGGACCTAAAGCCATAGTCCAGTTATCCCCATAACAGGCCAGGCCCATTATTTCAGCTAAGATCAATTTATAGGAGCAAGAAACAAGAAACAAAAGTTACAAAATATAGATATGAGCGAATTCTTACAAGTTCGAATGCGAATTCCTCCATTACAGTGTGAATAGAGCACGACGACACCTACGCAGGTTTAACAGTAAACAACAGATGTTCACTCCAAAACCAGCATTTTCATCTACCACAGTTAAGTTATGAAGTCACCAGTAGACATCATCGATTTTTTTTTCTTGACCGATAAAGAATTTAATATTGACAAGTTTTGAATTGAGGTTGGTGATATTATCAGTAAAAGATTTTACCACTGTACTACAACAATATCAGCACATTTTTGTCGATATTAAGAGATACATTTGTATGCATGTGGGGTTCTCTAAGAATTTGACCCAATCAAAAGTGTGAAAGATAATAGTCCCACATTGCTAATATCCCCGTAATAAACTTAAAATATAATATGAAAGGGCCACTTCACTCACTGCCAATTGGTTTTGAATTGGATGCCCGCAGACTTTAACATAGTATCAGAGCCAGACTCGTACGAGAGTAAGCCCAACGACTACCCGTACATACAATGGTCCACGTGTTAGAGGCTCACAGAGAGTGCCCTACACGTGAGGGGGCGTGTGAAGAATAATAATCCCACATTGCTAATATCCCCAAAAAGTTTCTCATATACCTAAATTACTTCTTGTTACTTTTCAAGTTGTGTTTCTTTTCAAAGATTCGACAATTCCTTTCCCTCCAAAGAGTATAAATAACTGCCGCCGGAATGAGTTTCCAAATGTAGTTTCCTGCACTAGAAAAGTATGTATGATGCCAAACATGACCCAACATATTCATATTCATAGGGACTACCCAAGACCAACATTCTGCAGGTAGAATCAGAGACCATACTCTATGAGCAACTTCGCAATGTAGAAAATATGATATTGAGTCTCGATATCATTACCACAAAGTATACAAGATTTATAGAGCATAATACCTTTACGTTGCATTATGTCGATGGAGTTAAGTTTGCCATGTATTAAACAACAAACCAAAAAGTTGATTTTTAGGGGTATATCAAGCTTCCAAATGAAATCATGAGGAAAATCATCAACCCCAGTAGCTGAGACTAACCTGGAGTATAAAGACTTGACCGTGAAAGTGCCTGAGCTGTGTAATGGCCATCGTCTTGTGTTAGGTAACAAGTTAAGTACAGGAGGATAGTCACCAATGAGTAGCAAGAGATCAGCAAGTTGGTTTGTCTCAGAGTCGGTAAGAGACCTTTTGAAATCAAATTTCCAACTGCCCTCCACGGTTACCATGCATGTCTGCAAGCTTTGAATTTTTATCCCTAAACAACTTGTAGAAAGTTGAGAATATGGATGCTAACGATGCTTGACCTGTCCATATATCATTCCAAAATGCTATTTGCCTTCCGGAGTGAATTATGAGAGGTTAGTTCTCACTAATCAGATGCGCACTGTCAGCAATTGTCCTCCAGCATGAGATGCCATGAGTTTGTTTTATGTTTCCCGGTACCTAACAAGAAAATTCAGTACCATATTTGTCAACAATGATTCTGTTCCATAGTTTGTTCTTTTCTACACCGAACTGCCAACACCATTTTGCAAGCATAGTCATATTCATCACCTTCAAATTACAAACGCCTAGTTCACCCCTCTCCTTGTCGGCACAAACAAGAGTCCAGTTAACTAGATGCGAAGTATTTGACCCAGCATTGTATTCCCAAAGAAAGTTTCACATCTTTTTCTCCAAAAAGTTTTATGATGGAAGCTGGTGCTTTAAACAAAGAGAAGTAGTGTAATGGCAATGAAGTGAGAATACATTTCAGCAGCACAAATTTACCTCCTTTAGATAGGGAGATCTTCCAGCTGATAATTTGGCATCAATTTTTTTTATAATGGTGTTCCATATGTGCTTGGAGTTTGGCTTTGCACCAAGTGGCATACCCAAATTCATGAATGAAAGACTATCCGTAGTACAACCAAATTCAGCAGCCCAAGTAGCAATTTCAGGTACATTACCTATAGTTATCAATCTTGTTTTGGAAGTGTTGACCTTCAAACCTGCTATAAATTCAAAACAATAAAGTGCCGAGAATAAATTGTGCCGCTCCTCCTTATTGTGATCAATAAAGAAGATGGTATCATCTACATAGTGTAAATGATCTATAACAAGGCTAGAGTGAGTAACTGAAAAACCACTAAATAGGTTCATGTGTGCAGCTCGATCCATATATCTCGAAAAATCCTCCATAACAATATTGAATAATAGTGGGGAGACTGGACATCCTTGTCTCACCCCCTAGAACTGTTGAAGTAACTAAATGAAGAGCCATTTATAAGAACAGAAAAAGTAGAGGTGGAGTAACAAAATTTCAACCACTTACACCATTTACTGCCAAAACCCATTTGGTGGAGTATAAATTCTAAATACCTCTAATTTATTCCGTTGAAAGCTTTCTCCAGATCAATTTTGTATATAATACCATCCTTTTCTGTAACGCCCCACCTCATCATTTTAGGTCGGCCACCCTAAAATAGAAGTGTGGCACTACTCATGGGACAAAAAGACACTCAAGCCTTCAAGCCAACAAATATCAATCCGGCTTTCGTGTGGGGTTTTTGAAGAATAATAAGTTTTAAG